>CAUYRT010067793.1:0-65822 GCA_963574885.1 Lepilemur ruficaudatus | reverse complement strand
TGGGGAACACAGACAAGTGGACTCTTCATTACGGTGTGAAAAGGACCAAGCAGGACACCAGAGAAGCACAGGGGAAGGACATCCAAGAGGTGGTGCTCAAATTGCAGATTTAAGAACCATTATGAGTTGAATAACAATCTTCCCCCTCGGCTGCAAGAAAGATATGGAGTTTTTGGAGTTAGGGTCTGTACAGAGGTAATCAAGTTAAAATGGGTTCCATTAGGGTAGGCTCAAACCCAACATGACGGTGTCCTTATAAAAAGGGGAAGGTTTAGGCTCAAAGACAAACATGCACACAGGGAGAACAGCATGTGAAGATTGGAGTTCTGCTGCCACAAGCCAAGGAACTATTAGAAACTAAGAGGAAGGCCTGGAACACATCCTTCCCTAGGGTCTTCAGAGGGGCACGGACCTGCAGACACCTTGATTTCAGACTTCTGGTCTCCAGAACTGTGAGACTATAAATTTCTGTTGTTTTAATACACCCAGTTTGAGGTATGTTGTTAATGCAGGAACTAGGAAACCAATACAAAGACTCAGGGGCTAACTGGGTGTCCTCTCCAAAATTCATGCTGTGACAGTCCCCCGTGCAACAGTGTTGAGAGGCAGGTCTTTAGGAGGTGACTAGGCCATGAAGGCTCTGTCCTTATGAATGGATTAGAGCCTTCGGAAAAGGTTTGAGGGGGAAATTTTGCCTCTTCGGTCCCTTCTGCCTTGTGAGGATGCAGCATTCCTCCCCTCCAGAGGATGCAGCAACAAGGTGCCAACATGGAGGCAGAGAGCAGACCTCAGCCTACATGGAACCTGGAACCTGCTGGTGCCTAGATCTTGGACTTTCCAGCCTCCAGAACTGTGAAAAATAAAAAAATCTTTATAAATGTATACCCAATCTCAGGTATTTTGGTATAGCAGCAGGAAAGGAGTAAGACATCCTTTTTCTCAACTTGGATAACCTCTGGGTCCTGAGTTAGTTCCCTAGCTCCTGCCATAACAAAGGCTCGAGAGGAGGGTGTTGCTTAATCATGAAGACCTTGGCCTGATGCCATACTAGGGAGTTTAGGTTTTACCCTAAAAAAGATGGGAGCTACACAGGAACTTCAGCACAGCTGCTGTGCCCTGTTGGCAACACTACAGAGATTGCTGCAAGGGGAGGAGCTCAGGGAGGGAGGCACCGATGCTCTTCACAGGCTACCACGCAACCCAGAATCAAGGCTGTGCCTAAGGGAATAGGGAGAGGGGCCAGGAGGAGGCACTGCTGAGGAGGTGGCGATTATCGTCCTCCTTATTTGGTGGGCAGGGGAGCTGAATGCTTGGGGAGCCAAGTGGTTGCTGGTGGTAGTCACTGAAACTGGGAAGGCAGGAAGAGGCGCAGGTGTGGATGGGGGAAGACAAGGCATTCGGGGCCTGCTGCATTTGAGCAGCCGGTAAAACTTCTCAGTGGAGACATCCTGCAGGGGCCTGGATCCATGCAAGGAATTTAGGGGACTCATCTAGACTCTACTGGTGTGGACAGTCCCTGTGAAAAGTATGGAGAGGTGTTAGAGTGTGAAGTCTGTACACGGGTGAGAAAGATTTCTCAGACAAAGTTTAGGATAGATAGAAGCACAAAGTTTATTTATTCTCTCTGAAAAGACAGAGAAATGAAGAGAATGCACCAGAAATGAAGAGAGGCGCTGGCCCTGAGGCCACACGACTGTGACTATTTATTAGGGTAGACCAGGAAGGGTAGGAGGAATTATGACCACAGCCCAACTAGCAGAATACAGCTGAGAAACTGCTGTATTGACTTTTTCTCTTTATCACGTAGCAGATTGATAACAGAAATTAGTTTCTTCTTTCCTCTTGGTAAAGGGAGACATTCTGTGACGTCTCTTTTTGAGGAAGCACGGGAAGTTCGCATTCCTACTGTCTGCTCAAGAACTTTTCCAAGGCTGTTTAAACAATACTCAAAAAACCCCACACAGGCAGTGAATTTTAATGTCAGTTTATCAGATAGTCTACTGTTTCCTCCCCCTCTCCTGGAGACATTTTCCCTTTGGAATGTGAATTGACCAGCTCTGGTGAATGTTAATGAGGATTTACATCTTTTTTGTTTGCTCAGCTTCTTTTAATTGCCACATAAACATCTCTGCGTGAGAGATATCCACGTTAGTAACCTTAGAGGCAGGGTTCATGCTAAGTGGCTGCCAGTCAGAAATTTAGTTTTCTTGTTCGCCTATTAGCAAGATTGTTCTTTCATTCCACCCCCACCCCTTTGGTAAAAAAAAGAATTCTATTTAATGAACTCAAAATCTGGGGAATATGGGCAGAGTTTTCATTAAAATCTGGGGAATATGGACAGAGGTCTCATCTTTTGTAGTTGTTTTCTGCTGGACATGGAGATCTAGATGCCCCTACCTGAGCTGAGGGTTCATTTGGATTAAGAAGGGGGAGGGGGTTGACAACGGACAGTCGTAAAAGTAAGGTTAGAGGCAGAATGAGGGTTTCGCTGAAGAGAAACAGCAAGGGCCTGCATTTCGTTTTGCACCAATGTTGTCAGATAGCAGAGAATGTAGGGCCCGCAATGAGGGCTAAAAGCAGAATCACTAGGGGCCCCATTCGAGGAGCTAACCAAGAGAACCACGGCCACATAATGAGTTTAAAATCCACTGGTCAAATCCACTAGAAGTTCCCTGGTCATGAAGTATATTCATTCTTTTTAGAGTGTCCTAAACGTTAGTTTGTATTTTCTCTGACTGGTTAACAAAGAAACAGCAATTCTCTCCTAGCACGGCACGCGTGCCTCCTTGACTAGCAGTTAAGAGATCAAGAGTTTGCCTATTCTGCAAAACAACTCCTGCCATGGAATTTATTTATTTATTTTTTGTTTTTTGTTTTTGTTTTTGTTTTTGAGACAGAGTCTTGTTCTGTTGCCTGGGCTAGAGTACCATGGCGTCAGCCTAGCTCACAGTAACCTCAAACTGCTGGGCTCAAACGATCTTCCTGCCTCAGCCTCCCGAGTAACTGGGACTACAGGCATGCGCCACCATGCTCGGCTAAGTTTTTCTACATATTTTTAGTTGTCCAGCTAATTTTTATTTATTTATTTATTTTTTAGTAGAGATGAGGTCTCGCTTTTGCTCAGGCTGGTCTCGAACTCCTAAGCTCAAATGATCCGCCCACCTCGGCCTCCCAGAGTGCTAGGATTACAGGAGTGAGCCACTGCACATGGCCTATTTGTTGTTGTACTATAGTAATATGTTGGGCTGAGTCCATGGCCATTGGGCTTATTTGTAAAGACAATTTTTGTGCTGTGAAGACTGAACTCAGTAAGCCAGCAGTGTCAGTAGCAAGCCCTGCTGTCACTCCAATTATTGCGTGGAGGACAAAGGTGGCGCACTTTGATCGGGGGTGAGGAATAAATGGGGAGAGGCAAGGTATCATTGATAAAAGTAAGGTTCAGAATTATGTATATGCCAGAGGACAAGCACCCACTTAGTTTGTCAGGAGGCATAGATAAGCATTTGACCCATAGAGAAAGTAAGTTCGGTTTTCAGGGTTTAGGCAGACATCTATGTATATACTGAAATAGGGCATTGTAAGGTGGGTCTTATAATGTTCTATGACTTTATAAATAGAAGCTAAAGTCATTCCAGCCAGCGGAGGTCAGCACGAGGTATATGCAGGAATAGTGGAGAGGTTATATGTCCAACTGAAGGCAGGAATAGTAGGATTTCATCCTACCTCGTAGGCCTGAGAGGTTTTTAGTGTTTGACTTCCCTGGCAATTGATATCACTAGGTTGGAACCAAAAGTTATGTCCCTTGAAGGGCCAAGATTGTGAGAATGGGGGACAAACGTGAGTCCCCAAATAGCTTGTTTGGGTCCAATTGGTAGTAGCATTGCGGGGTTTAGGAAAATATAAGTTATGAAAAGGAATTCAGGTGGGTATTGTGCCCCAAACACAGCAGTCAGCTGGAACATGTGACTGTAAGCCGAGGAGTCATCAGAAAACTCTCCCATGAAAGGGCTCGGGCGAGGGAGCTGATTGGGTGAAGGGGAGCTTGCTGTGCCAGTGACACTGAGCTGAATTATCGTTCCTCGGAGATTAAAGTAAGCTCTGTTATGTAGAGAGTCCGGGAGGAGGAGGTTTAGTTTGAAATGAGTTGGTGGGTTTATAGTCTGCCCTATGCAATCCGAGTAGGAGGGAGTTACTTAGGATTCTAGCTGATTTCATTCCCTAGAGGAACAGGAATAGCAACAAGCCCATTTATTTTGTGGAGAGATATTCAACATTTTGAGAAGGGTCCACAGTTTTAAGAAGTTGGAGGGCCTCCTGGACTGTAGGCAAACAGGGATGTTGTATATAACCCATGGTGGGGAGGTGGAAAGCAAGAGTATCATTAAGGTTCCCAGCATGGGCAGAAATAAGATCTGCCTTGTACGTGAGCTATGTTGTGGTGACACTCATAAAGCCACCTGAAAAGTACAAAGAAGAGGAAAAGGGATGTAGAAGAAGCCATGTATACCATAGTATATTATCATTAAAGTTCACAGGTCTGAGGCTTTTTGTCAGGTGAGGTGGAGTCTGGTATCTGCAATGGGCTGGCAGGTGCAGGTCTGTGACTCTCAGGGGCTTGTGGCGGGTGGAAGAAGCCTCCTCTGGGGGATCTGTAGCCTTCAGCCCAGGAGGTGAATCCAGGATGGAATTCCCAGGAGTCTAGCTGCAGTGGGAGTGGTAAGAATACTTGAAAAAGGCTCTTCCACGAGAGTTGTAGGGGCCTTGTTTGTCCTCAGAGATCTTTGAGTAAGGCCCAGTCCCCAGGCTGTCAGTGTTGTGGTCCCTTTAAATTAAAAGGTTGAAGTTGAGGAAGGTGCGTGTCTGCGTATTCTCTAACAAATTGTCCCCAGTCAGTTTGACTGTTGGCAAGTAAGTGTGGAGAGGGTTGGGAAGTTGAGGTGAAAGATGACAAGAGGACTGATGGCCCATGCATAAATTTAAAGGGGGCTGAGAAACAAAGGCGTCTTAGGGGAAATGTGGAGTTTGAACTAATTCTGTCTCTTGAAATAGGAGCTTACAATTTTACACACCTGTCTTTCTGTGATAGTCCCTGGGCCAAGAGGGAGAATGTTTGCAGTTTCAGTAGCAGTGAATAAGGTTGGGCCAGGCAGGATTTACCAGTTTTAAATCCTGAAGGCATCAGATAAACTGTGTTATTTTACTTAATGCTTGTCATGACTCTGGAAAGCAAAGCAAGAGAATCAGTAATGTTTTTAAACAAAAAGTAAAAGAAAATATGTTAGTTCTTTGAAAATATTTTTTAAAGAAACAAATCTTGGACCATAGCTGATTATAGCTGTTGTTTAAGAAGAATCAAAATAAAACAAAAATTGTCTGTGGATGATGAAAGGTCCTTCAATAGCCATGGCCAAAGACGCAAAGGAGACCTGGCCATCTGTGGCACACGACAATCTAGCATAGGTAACTATTATTGATAATATATACGAAGGCACACTAGAACCTTAGGAATCTCACGAGCCTTGGAATAGATATTTATAATAGGCTTATATAAACACAGCCAGTGGTGGTCCATCCAATGTGAGTCCTGGATCCCAGTTAGGGCCCTAGTCAGAGCCCTGGCCATGGGGAAGGCTGGCAGTGACCTCAGTCCTGCTGATATGGAGTTGGGCTGGAGCTGACGTGTTAGTTCATGGAGCAGTGTTTGGGGACCTGTCCTAGAAATCCCACCAGTTTGCCAGTCTGAGCCTGGCCTATAACTCCTGGTCCAAATGCCCCATTTTTCTGAGTTTACTGGTCTACACTGTACATTATCACTGTGATGATGAGGTATCAGTTGGTGTCAGTGGAAAGACCCCTGGGCTTCAATGACATGGGTCAGACCCTGCCACAGGCAGACTGTACAGATAGCTTCATTTCATTCAGTCTCCCTTTGCCTCAGTTTCCTCACCTCAGTCCCAGCCATAGTCACCATGGAATCAGACTGCAGAGACATCTGGCAATACAGGAAAATGCTCTGACCTCTCTGAAGGAGAAGCGCCTCACCACTGTACATTTTGTTATATTATTAGTGTTATTAATAAAATCTTCCCTGCTGGAAAGACTGCTGCATTGTTTTCAACTGTCTGCTGGGAGGTCATGTGCGATATTTGATTTCTCTCCATTCACACCTCACCTTTCCCAAACTGGCTCTCTTTTAAGACTCAATTTTCAGGCCCAGATTACCTTAGGACCAGTTTCCCTTGGTGTTTTTCTGTCACCTCCTTTTCAAGTGACTCTTGCAGCACTTGATATGCTTCTATTGAAGAACACACTCGCTTTCTTCTCAGCCTGAGCTGGGCACCTGGTGTCTCTTCCAGCAACTGCTGGCTGCATTCAGGAAGGACACACTCATTTACCGGTCCTAAAACTAGGGGAATTATATTACACTCTGCTCAGGACCAGTAAACCCACCAGTCACAGTGAGAGGGAGAAACTGGATTCCTAATAGAAAATGCTTGGAGGATAAAGGTAAAAGCTTTATTACCGTTAATAAAATTTAACATTTACCAAGTGCCCAGGAGAGCACAGGCTCTGTATCTCATAGAGAGTGGCACAGCCTTGTCATGGTCCAGAATTTCCGAGCCATTGACCACATCAGAGGGAGGATAATCATGCAGTTTCCCTTGGATGCCACGGTTCCCAAACCTGGCTGTGCATCAGCTCCCCAGTCCTAGAAGTACAGAATCTGCAGGGCGAAGTCTAGGAATCTGTATTTTTATTTTTTTGAGGTTCTGTGGGGAGGCTCAGAGGCGTGTTTACATTTGGGGCCTGCTGTAATGCTCCTAGCGGGGCCGTCACTGACCATCAGGGGTCTGAGGCGTTTGATCCTGCTCACTTGTCTACCTCCAGGCTCACTCTTACTCATCCATTCAAACTCAAATATCTTCAATCAAAATTGTATTGAGGGCAGGCTCTGGGCCTGATGCCGTGTCTCGTGTTCAGTGAGCCCTGTCGACACACGGTTGGGCAGGAAGGACACAGTCTGAGCTCCCAGGGACCCACTGGACCCTCACCGAGGCTCTCCGGCCCAATAGGACAGGACCTGGAGCCCTGCGGAAGGGGGACAGCGTCCACGTGGCCAGGAACACAGAAGGGCTGTAGCAGTTGGGGAAGACCATCCCCTCTCTTTCTTGCTTTTGCCTTTCTGCCACAAATACTCACGGAGGCAGCACTTTATGAAGAACAAGCACATGCTGTGGGGTCTGTTAGCTCTGAGTTCTGATGCCCTGTGCGGGCAGTGGGGTGCAGGGCAAGTTCCTGGGGGACGTGCGGCCTCCCGCGGGCTGCAGGGTGCGCACATGCGCAGTGCGGGGGGGTGGGAAATGGGAAGGACACGTGAGCAACCCGGAGGCCAAGGAACGAGGCCCCGCCTGGCAGAGTGCACCTTCTGCAGGGAAGAGGTCAGTGTGGACACAAAGTAAGTCTGGGTGATAACGCTGCCATGAAGAAGTAAAACCGGGCGATGAGATGGACAGTGACTTTGGTAGCGTGTGAGGGGAGGAAAGACCTTTCCTCTACTCTCCTGGGTTCCGTCACTGGCTCTATGAATTAAAGGAACATCAGGCAGACTAACAGGAGAAAAGTACCAATGTATTAATATCTAACATTACATGCATAGGGGCATCACAGGAAAAAAGAAAGTGAATACCCAAAATAGCAGCGTGGTATGAGAGCTTATACCCTCTCCGCAGAGGAAGAGAGGTGGGGGAGGCCACCTAGGGCAGAGTGAATGATTTTTAGGAAAGATGAACGAGCCCTGAGAAGAGTAGATGGGAGGTATGACGGTTGGGGACAGTTTGTCTGGGTGTGGTTGGACTTCCAGTCTCCTCGCCTGTAGTACGAGTCAGTGTCTCTGGTTGATGAAACTCCCGGGGAGGGGGTTGATGACAACAGAATTCCTTTTGGAGGATCCGTTTCGAAGCAGATAAGGGGAGTTCACAGTGAGCTTCTCTCTGCATTTGCTGTTTTTCAAATGCCTTCAACTCAAAATAATCAATACACCAAAGCAGTGTATTTTGGGGTGGCATGTCCTGAACTTCTTCCGGGTGACCCCATCGAGGAAGTGCTGGCTCAGTTGTGACCTGACAGCCAGCCTTGCAAAGATCCCGGGTAGGGGGTGGGGAGGGGACAAAGTCCCAGGCTGAGGGATGGGGGGGCGGGGGGGAGTTAGGTGGGGGTGGGGCGGCTCTGAGGAGCAAGCAGGGCTGGACCCTGCAGGGCCTTGTAGGTTAAGGATTTGGGATTTTATTCTAAGCGAAAGAGCAAGCCATTGGAGACTTTTAGGCAAGGGAGATATATGATTTAATTTAAAAGTATATCCCCCTGGCCCTTTTGCAATTAATGTATCACCAACCCCCACCCAAACATGAAACTAGGTTGGTTTCGGATGAAATTTCAGATTTGTCCATGCACTGAACACAGTGGGCCGTGAAAAGTAAGCAAGATTTGGGATAGACTCTTCCTTCCTCCTCATCCTTCTGGAAACATTTCCTAAATCTTGTTCCCTGGGACAGGGCACTAGGTACAAGACTCCTGTGTTCCCACCCCTCTGTCCTGGAGGGATGCTGCTGGCTGTCGGGCAGGTCAGGGCTTTGTGAGCAAGCATCCCGGGACTGTCTTTCCAGCGACCACCCAGCCCTGGGTTCTGCCGCAGTTCTGCTGTGTTACAGGCTTAGGCTTCTAAGCCTCTGCCTGTTCACTTGCCTCTGGTTTGCTGGAGGTGGGGGTGGGGGTGGGGGTGGGGGTGTGTGTGTCCAGGACAGCCAGCCGCTTGTTCACAGTTTCTCCTGGTTCCGTGAGGTGGTTGGGTGCGTGGCTGTCTTGTGTGACTCACCTGGCACTGAGCAGGAATGCGCGGGGGCTGTCGGGAGGGAGGGCAGCTTCTCCTCAGGCCTGTTTTGATTTTCCTGGGGCATTCAAGTGAATCTTCTGTGGAGTTTGTTTGCTGGCTTGTTTATGCCACTCCTCCCTTGTCCCTAATATGATTTACGATATTGAATCATAAAATAGAGACCGGAAAAAGTTGAGAAAGAAAAAGGAAAAACAAGAATGGTGACAAAATGGTGTAGAAATGAGGCCAACTCAAAATGCAAACTGTAAGATTTCATTCTTGCTTATGGGTCACAACAGATATGCCTCCCTCGCAAGCAACCTAAGGGCTGTCCCTCCCCCTGCCTGTTCTGGGGTTACTGTTAGTCTCCGCTGCTGATGGAGGGTGGAGGCTGGTCCTCGCCTCGATGTGTTAGGTAAGGTTCCTATTCAAACACACATCCCTCCTGGGAACAAAGCAGATGGTTTGCCACGTGTGTGGGGGGCAGGACTTCCAGAGCGGCGGGACTGAAGCAGAGAAGAGGTTGTGTGCCTTGGGGCGAGGCGCAGCCCAGCGTTAATCCCACCACTCTGCTTATTAGCTGTGTAATGTCTAGCAAGTTTCTTAACCTTTCTGAGCCTTGGTTTCTTCATTATAACGTGAGGCTAATAATGCTTACCTTGTGAGGATGGAATGTTCTATGTTGCCTCATAGCATATGCTTCAGGAGTGTGGCCATCAGCATCATTACCACCAAGATCAGCATGTTTGACAATTGGCTCATATTTATTGAAGCCGTCTACATGGCTTCAATACTAATACACTATCTGTGTATTAGTTAGGATTCCCCAGAGAAGCAGAACCAATAGGATGTATATGAGGAGATTTATTATGGGAATTGGCACATGTGATTATGGAGGCTGAGAAGTCCCACAGTGTGCTGTCTACGAGATGGGAAACCAGGAAAGCCAGTGGTATAATTCAGTGTGAGTCTGAAGGCCTGAGAATCAGGAGCTCTGATGTCAAGTTCAGGAGAAGATGCATGTCCCATCTCAAGGACAGAGTATTTGCCCTTCCTCTGCCTTTTTGTTCTATTCTGGCCCTCAACAGTTGGGATGGTGCCCACCCACGCTGGTGACGGAATCTTCTTAAATCCATTGATTCAAGTGCTAATCTCTTCTGGAAACACCTCACAGACACACCCAGAAATCATGTTTTCCCAACTATCTGAGCATCCCTTAGCCCAGTTAAGTTGACACATATAATTAACCATCAAACTATGCTATTTACAACAACCTAGAAGGAAGGTGTTATACTCTTGTTTAAAGGTAAAGAATTGTAGATTCAGAGAAGTTAAGAAATTTGCCTAGGATTCCCCAGACTCTGTTTACTTTGCTTCTAAGAGGTTAAAAAAAACTGCTTTAAGGAGGAGCTTCAGTCCTGCCTAGGCAGTACTAATAGCTAATAGCATTATTAGTTGTAAAAATAACAAATAACACTTATTAAATGCCCTTTTATGTCAGGCATTGTGCATTTTACATGAATCATCTTGCTTAATTCCTAAAACAACTCTCTGGCATAAGTATTGTTATTATGATTGCTTTCTTGATGAAGACACTGAAGATTAGGAAGATCACCTTAGCATGTTGAGAATCCAGAATTTCAGAGATAAGTGCAGGAAACTTTGTCCGTTTGTTTTTTTTTCAACAGCTAGTTCCTGAGCAGCTACCATCTCCCAGGCACTGCCCTAGGTCCCTGAGGCTCCACAGTGTACAAAACAGACAGGGTCACTGCCCTCATGGAGTGTGGGCAGCTCCCATGGGAGTCAGTCACACCCAGGGCTCCGATTCCAGTCTCCTGTCTCTAATTCTGGGGCTCCTTCTCTTACACTATACTGAGGGGGAGACACAGATTTTCTCCCAGCCTGCTTGACTGCAATCTGAGGCCCTTTTATTTCTGTAAAAGCCAGATGGAATTTCATCAGAGTAAATGGCCTCATTTTCTGGACTAATGTTTTTGTTTGTTTGTTTTAGCTACAGCACTCTTCCTTCAAATAGAATCTTCTATACAAGACTGACTTTGAAACAGAAAAAAGCCAACACTTTCTGGTAGAAGTGAGAGGTGGGTACCCCTTGTCATGGCCCCTGCCAGGAGGCACCTCTCTGGATTAAAGGGAACCCAGTTTGAAACTACTGGTCTGGACTCTCCTCGTGGTACCTGGGGCGTAGGAGCAGAAATCAGCTATCAAGGCATTTCCATCGAAGGAAATGGCCAAGTTGTGGGAAGATGTTGTTCTTTTCATTCTCTTTCTCCCTTTGGTTTCACCTTCTTCACAATATTATTACTCATTAGCATCTTTACATGAAGGTTGACAGGGAAGGTCAGTGCTGTTTGTTAACAGCTAGAAAAAGGCTTTATGTGGTAGGAGGCTGGAAATGGAAATAAGATATGGGGATTTTCCACTGATTCAATCCACTGCCAATCCAGTAGCCACAGAGAACCAGGCACTGTTATAAGGTTGAGGGCATTTTTTTTCCCTCATTCAGTCATTTTTTTTTTGTTATGTTCTTTTCCATATTTGTTTTAGTGTTTTTAGTTTTCAGTCCCCTTGTCATGAGATCCAGCCACCAGAAAAACACACAACTAATAGGAGAAAGAACTCATTCCTCTCCTTGCTCTGTAGACATGCACAACAGTCCATGTTCTATGTGTCTATAATCAGGTACATACATAAACACACAAACACAAATATATATATACGTATACTTAGTCTTCCATGATCTGTGCCCATGTCTCATGAGGCCCAGACATACCAGTTGGTGAGAGGCAATTTGCAAGTGATGGTATCATTTCCAGACTTCTTTTCTTGGTCAGGGATTTAGGTCCACCCTAAGCAGAGATCATCCATTGCCATAAATGTGGGATTCACATACTTTCACATACATGGGAGTGCTGCAAAGTTCATACCTCTTACATTTATATCATCTTCTGTTTATTCCATAAAGATTTCTTGACTACTTGCCAGCTGCCACACATGGTACAAGCAGCTGGGATGCAAGATTAAAAAACAATCCCACTTTCAAGGGGTTCACAGCCTAGTGGGGAGATGGCCATATAAACACATAATTAAGTATTGTAAGATATATATTAGGACAGAGAAGGATCTACGGTGCTGTTGGAACCAGAGTAGAGAATTCTCAACTCTGCCAGGGCTGGGGAGAGCAATCGGAGAAGACTTCACAGGTGGAGGGCTTTTGAACTGAGTTGGAAGGATGAGTGAGAGATGGCCAGAGATAGAAGGACATTGCAGGCGGGAGGAACACGTGTAAAAGGCAGGGGGGATGACAACACCTGGTGTGTTTGGAAATTGCTTGTGATGCCCTGAGTAGAGCATAGCTATGTCACTGGGATTGGGTGTTGGCGGAATACAGGTGATGAGCCAGGAAGGGCAGTCTGGGTCAGGGCATAAAGGGACCTAGAGCATCCTATCAAGAGAGCAGAGGGTGGGTTGGAGGGCAAGGGCCCAGCAGCAGAAGTGGAAATAGAGTTGGGGGACTAGATGAAGCTTAATTCTGTGGACAGCCTGCATTTGGATAGAGGGACTTTTCACTACACTTGGGGCTGGGGCAAGTGGAAGGCTGAAAGTTAAATGGCCTCTAACAGTTGGAAAAAGTTGAGCATGTTCTGGAATATCTTCTCCGGCCTTCTTCTAGCTTTGATTATTGTTACAGCACGCGCATTGCCAGGAAGGAATTATACATGTGTATTTCCCAGTGGCTACTGCTAAGCCAGAGGGAAAAGATCATTTGCATTTCTTAAAGAATTGATTGAGATGCTAAAGCCACACTGGAAAGTTAGTGGTAAAAATGCACAGCTTGAAAGACTTTGCTTTTTGGCATGAGAGTGCAGACCAGATTGACTCTAACTGTGACGCAGCTTTTAATTAAGTGTTTATAATGAGACATTTATAGCCCTCAAGAGGCCTTTTTGGTCCTTTGGGGAGGAGACATGAAGGAGGAGATGTCTGTGATTCTAGCAGAAATTAATATGTAAACAGATCTCATTGTGCGTTTAGAAAGGATCAAACAGGAGGAAGCACTTTGTGAGGTAAAATTTGTCACGCAAATTAAAACTGAATACAGTAGGGAAAACTAGGGGGTAGGTTAAGTGCTTTTTACTCCAAATCATTTACTATAGGAAATCAGCATCAATACCAATTAGGAAATTAGATAACACTTTGAAGTTGATTAATTCACATATGATTTTGATTCAGTAAGCATCACGTTAAGTAAATACCAAATATTCCCTTAAAGCAATAGAACTACAGCTGAATTGCCGTGCAATAAATGAATCCCTATTTCTTACAGAATCATTAACCTCTGTCAGTGGCTTGATACTAAATTCACAGTGACAAGCAGGCCAGTTTGACAGGAATTGTCTAAACCTAGATTCAAGTATGTTATGAATATCAGGGCTGAACTATAAAATAGTGGCTAAATTCCCTTTTTCTTGCTTGTACTTCCAAACATACGGTCTGAGCTCCACCACTGCTGTGATTCCACGATAAGTCTCCCTTAGACTGGGCTGTGTCTCTGAGAAAAGGGATTGGTGTCTGATGTTTGTGCTTTCTTTTGTATTTGGCATTTATATTTAACTATTTAAGGATCTGTGGGATTCTTCATAGTGTCAGTTTGGTTTTTTCCAACTGCTGTTTGGCTGGGAGCTTTTAGAAAGACCTGAGGTTAAAAGTAAAGGCATTGTTAAGGGAGGCTATTTTTTTTAAAATGACAAGTAAAAACTGTGTATATTTATGGTGTACAACATGATGTTTTGACATGTGTATATGTGCAGAGCGGCTGAATTGAGATATTTAACGTATGTATTATCTCACATACTTATTTTTTTTTGTAGTGAGCACATTTAAATTCTACGCTTTTCGCAATTTTCCAATGTATTGTTATTAACTGTAGACTGTGGTCACCATGATGTACAATAGATCTCTTGAACTTATTCCTTGCATCTAACCAAAATTTTGTGTCCTTTGGCCAACATCTCACATTTTCCCCAGCCCCCATCCTAGAGTAACTGACATTGTACTCTCTGCTTCATTACATTTCACCTGTCGATGAGCTCAGGTGGCATTTCATTTAACATAAGGTCCTACGGGTTCATCTATGTTATCACAAATGACAGGATTTCCTTTTTTAAGGCCAAATAATATTCCATTGTGAATATATACCCTATTTTCTTTAGCTATTCATCCATCATTGGATACTTAGGTTGATTCCATTTCTTGGCTATTGTGAATAATGCTGCAACAAACATGGAAATGCGGGTATCTCTTCTACATACTGATTTCATATTCTTTGGATATATACCAAATAGTGGAAATTCTGAATCATACGGTAGTTCAACTTTTAATTTTTTGAGAAACCTCATACTGTTTCCTCCCCACAGTATATGTGGGATACTTCATAGTGTCAGTTCAGTTCTTAATTCTCTCCTCTTGCTGCATCCTATAAATTTTGGTGTGTTGAGTTTTCATTTTCACTTGTCTCAAGATATTCTTAAATTTCCCTTTAATTTTCTCTTTGACCCATTGGTTACTTAGGATCATGCTGTTTAGTTTTCATATAAGTATAAATTTTCCAAAATTTCTATTATTGATTTCTAGTTTTATACTATTGTGGTTGGTAAAGGTATTACTTGATATGATTACAGTCTTCTTAAATTTGTTAAGACTTGTCTTGTGGCCTAACATATGATCTATCCTAGAGAATGTCCTGTGTGTGCTTAAAAAGAATGTGCATTCTGCTGCTGTTAGATGGAATGTTCTGTGTATATCCTTTAGGTACATTTGCTCTAAAGTATAGTTTAAGTCCAATAATTTCTGATTGACTTTCTGTCCAGATGATCTGTCCACTGCTGAAAGTGGAGTATACCATTCCCCTACCATTATTGTATTGCAGTACCTCTCTCTTCAAATCCATTAGTAATGATTTATATATTTAGGTGCTCCAATGTTGGGAGCATGTATGTTTATAATTGTTATATCCCTTGATGAATTGATCCCTTTATCATTATATAATGACCTTCTTTGTCTTTGTCTTGTTTTAACAGTTTTTAGCTTATAGGCTATTTTATCTAATATAAGTACAATACCTCTGCTCTCTTTTGGTTTCCAGTTGCATGAAATATCTTTTCCCATCCTTTCACTTTCAATGTATGTGTGTTATTAAAGGTAGAATGAGTCTCTCGTAGGTAGCAGATAGTTGTGTCTTGTTGATTCATTTATTTATTTATTTTTATTTCAGATTATTATGGGGGTACAAACATTTTGGTTACATGAATTGCTTTTGTACAGTTTGAGTCAAAGTTATAAGTGTGTATCACCCAGATAGTGTGCATTATGCCCACTGGGTGTGAATTTATCCATCCCTTCCTTCTCCATTCCACCTGCTAGATTTCTGTTGAATTTTACTACCGTATCTGCACATGAGTGTTGATCTATTAGCTCTAACTTAGTATTGAGTACTACCACGTAGATCTACCATTTGTTATTTTAAATTAATCCATTCATTCACTCCACATTGTTAATTGTAGAATTTAATCCATTTATATTCAAGGGAATTATCCATAGATAAGGACTGACTACTGCCATTTTGTTAATTATTTTCTGGTTGTTTTATAGATCCTTTGTTCCTTTCTTACTCTCTTGCTGTTTCTTGCTTCTTCTCTTTTTCTTTTGTGATTAAATGATTTTCTCTACTGGTACATTTTGATTCCTTAATTTTATCTTTTTCCTACCTACTATTGATTTTTACTTCGTGGTTATTATAAAGCTTATATAAAACCTCCTGTAGCTATAACAGGCTGATTACACTTGGCTTTGATTGTATAAAGTAATTGCACACTTTTACTGCACTCCATCCATATTTTATGTTTTTGATGTCACAATTTACATTCTTTTATATTATATATTCTTTAATAGATTATCATATCTATTATTATTTTTAATATTTTGCCTTTTAACCTTCATACTAAATATATAAGTGATTTATAATACATACTACCATTATAGTATTAATGTATTCTGAATTTGACTGTATATTTACTTTTACCACTGAGTTTTATACTTTCATGTTTTTATGTTACTAATTAGCATCATTTTTTTCATCTTGAATAATTCCCTTTAGTAGTTCTTGTAAGACAAGTCTGGTGGCAATGAATTCCATCAGCTTTTGTGTATCTTGGAAAGTCTTTATCTTTCCTTTGTTTCTGAAGGACAGATTTGCTGGGTAAAATATTCTTGGTTGATAGCTTTTTTCCTTGAGCACTTTGACTATATCATCCCACTCTCTTCTGCCTTGTAAGGTTTCTGCTGAGAAGTCTGCCACTAGCCATATTGGAACTCTGCAATATGTGATTTGCTTTTCTCTTGTTGCTTTCAGGGTCTTCTCCTTATCTTTGATTTTGCCAGTTGTATTAAAATATGTTTGATTTAGGCTTGTTTGGATTGAATCTGATTGTACATCTTTGACCTTCCTGTCCCTGGATACTTACATCTCTCTCAAGAGTTGGAAAGTTTTTTGCTATTATTTCTTTAAATAGTCTTTCTACCTTTTTGTTTCTCTCTTCTGTTTCTTTAACATCTGTCACTTGACTATTTGCTCTTTTGATGCTGTCCCATAAATCCTGTAAGCTTTCTTCATTTTTTTTTTTCACTTTTTCTCCACTGACTGTATATTTTCAAATAACCTGTCTTTGAGTTCATGGATTCTTTCTTCTGCTTGATCAGTTCTGCCATTGACACTCTCTGTTGCATTTTTCATCTTATTAATTGTATTTTTCAGCTCCAGGATTTCTATTTGATTTTAAAAATAATTTCAGTCTCTTTGCTAAATTTCTAATTTTGATAATTTATTGGTTTCCTGATTTCATTGAATTGTTTTTCTTTATTTTTTTTAAAGTTCACTAAGGTTCCTAAAAACAATTATTTTGAATTCTTTGTCATGGAGTTTGTATATTTCCATTTCTTTGAGGTCAGCTAATGGAAATAATTGTGCTCTTTTGGTTGTGCTATGTCTATTTGATTTTTCATGCTTCTTCTTGCCTTATGTTAATGTTCGCATATTTGGTGGAACAGTCATCTCTTGCAGACTTTACAGGCTAGTTGTCTTGTGAAAAGACCTTCCTTTTGCAGGGAGGGCATGGAAGAACTTGCTGGCTGGGGTGCCATTGTTCTGGTACCAGTGAGGGTGCAGCTTTGTAGTATTTGTCACCTCAGGTCAGTGTTGACAACAATTGCAGGGATCGTCAGCACTCTATTCAGTGGATGTCTGCAATGGTGGCAAGGGTTGTTGGGATCTTTGATGGTGGTGGCTTCTAAGATCCTCCAGATGTATATTTTCCACCGTAAAAGTTTTGGCTAAAGGGAATCCTTTTGGCATGGAGTCTGGTTTGAAGGCTCACTTGAGGTGGCAGTGGCACTGATGTTATATGAGTGATGTCCATGGAGTGGCTACAGAACTGAGGCCTGAAGCATGAGCATGTGCAGATGGACTACAGCTCTAGGATCTGGGTGGTAATGCCACTGGTACGCTGCTGTTTCCTTGGTAATAGCATGTAAAGTGTGGATGCTTTTGATGTATCCAGGGAGCCAAGAATGGGAGCATAGACTAGGGGAGAGTTACAGTGGCCAGGGTCAGAGCTGGGCCTACCTCTCTGTGGCAGCTGAGCTGGTGCCTACAACGTGAGCATGTGCAGTGAAAGCTTGATGCCAAGGTCCAGAGTGTGAACTAGCTCCTGTGGTGATAGCTATGGTGTCTGAAACATGGGTGAGAGGAGTGCAGCCACAGAGCCCAGGTCTACAGTGTGGGCACTTGCTGGGCTGCCTTAGCTTGTGGGTCAAGGTATGGGCAAGATTGGGAGAGGTGGTGGCTCCTTTCCTGAAACAGCTCATCGGCACTGCTTCTTGAGGATGGAGGGGTATGTAGCCATGTCTCCCTTTCTGGGGTTCCATGACATAAATGGCTGCTGGTTACCTCAGTGGAAAATGACACTATTGTCCTCTGTGAAGCAGGTCATTGGGGACCACAGTGGTTCCCATCATGTGGCTGCTACCAATAACCTCTGCCTTTCTTTGTTCCTAGCAGTGTCCTCAACTTTCAGGTATGCCAGTCTCATCAGCAGTCCTCTCTGCGTGGATATTCTCACTATTTTTGCTTCACTGTATTCCTGTAGATTTTTTAATGGGCCCTTGAGATCTCTCAGGAATATTCTGATTTTGCGATAGATGTCTATATTTTTTTTTGTGGGGAGATGAAGGCTGATATCTCCCCACTCTGCCATCTTGGTTATGTCCTAAGGGAAGCTGTTTGAATTGGGTGGACCAAATGATATTTGTAGTCATTACACCAAATGATATTTGTAACCCTTTTGGACAGAGCAAAATAAACAGACTGCCTTCCAGAATACCCTAAATAACAACAATAACAAAATGAATTCTCATTTTGTATGGCCCGCAGTGCTAATATTCTGGGAAATCAGTACATATCCATTCCCTTCAAAATTGTGCAGCCTCTGGCTATGAGCCTTTCCTACTCTTCTTCTACTGCCTGATTCTGGAATTTCAAAACTGAGCTCAAATATTTATACATTTCCTGATTTCCCAAATGTAGTTAGAGGCTCCCATCTCTATGCCCCCTCTTACTTCTTCATGTACCCCTGCTTATAGTAGTGATCATACTGCAACTATTTATCTCTCTACATCTCCCACCAGACTGTCCTTGAGGGACTGTGCCTTACTCATCTTGTATTCCCAGAATTGTGCTTAGTGTCCTCCCTACCAAATGCCCATTGAATGAATATATTAAGAAATGGAAGGCAATACTTAATAGATGGACATATTTTCACCTTTCTCTTTACATCAGAAATGTGCTCCTTCCCTTTTTGATGACGTGTGTGTGTGTTTGTACCTACCTCTATACGTGGGGACTATTTCCTTTCAGTCCTAATTATAACTAACTTTTACCTAAACATAAAGCATATAAAAATAAAAACATAAAAGTAGACAGGGTTTTCTCCACTTGCAGAGACAGATCCATTTTCCCAAAGAAAATGTACTTCTGCTTTGCACCCTTAAACTTTACTCTTCACGCATACTTGTTGAGTGTCTGTTATCTCTCTCTGTCCTGTGGGCCAGGGCTTGCAATTCCTCGAAGTCAGGAGCCCAAAAACTGGGGCAACACTTCAAAGTCTAGCTGTGGACCGAACCACGACAACCCTTGTAACAAAAGATATTAATAAGAGAAAACCAAACAAGTTTATTAACATGTATACCTCATATGTAAGTAGGAGATACCCAGAGAAAGGATTCTATTTAAATCTCAAAGAGGGGGCTTGAAATTCAGGTTTAAATACCATGTCTGCTGAAACAAAGAAGGAAAGATTTGGGAGAGGCCATTTATGGGGAAGTAACCGGGAAAAGTAGGATGAACACCATAAGGTTTGTTATGCAGATTTAGGTAGATTCCTTTTCTGTTGATTTGAATCTTTAGTGATTTAAAGTCACCTTTCTCTTCCTGGTACAGAGAGGGGGATATCCTTACAAGTGGAGATTTCCTTTATAGATGTATATTTCCCATACAAAAGGGTAACTTCTACTCTGATTTTACAGCTTCTTCTCACAGGAGAATTGTGTCAGCAATTTCTCAGAATACTCAGCTCAAAATAACGATTATGCCAACAAGGCATATTTTGGGGTGGAATATTCTGGTATCCTGTAGTCCTATTTTAGGGGCATATTTTGGTCTCCTATACTTACATCCCCACCTCACCCCTACAAAAATGTATAACATATTGTCACTATTTAAAATTTTTTGGTCAGTTTTATGGTAAAAGAAATCTTGTTTAATTTGCATCTCTATAACTATCAGTGAGGTTGAGCATATTTCATAGTTATTGGACATGGTATTTCATCTTTAAATACTGGTTCAAATGACTTGTCCATATTTTTATGGACTATTTTTTCTTATTAATTATTGGAGCTTGTTGCATATTCTGGATAATAATCCTTTATCTGTTACATAGGTTGCAATTTTTTTCTCCCAATCTCTTGTTTTTAACTTGGTTTATGGGAGTCTTTTGCCATACATAATTAAACTTTGAGTTTTTTCGTTATATTTGTTGATCTTTTCTTTGTTGATATTTGGGTTTTGTAGCCTGCTTAGATGTGACTGCTCCATCGCAAGATTGTAAAAGTTTACTGCATGGTTTCTTTAATTAGTTTAAAAAATGTTTTGCTTTAAATATTAGCTCTTACTCTACCTGGAATTTAGTTTTCTGTGGTGTAAGTAAGGGATAAAAATTTAGTATTTTTCCTCAATTGAATAGCTAATAATCCCCAAACTGTTTATTGAATATTCCATTTTGTTTCTGTGAACTAAAATAAAATCCTAAAACCCCCAGCTGACTGAACGGACCCTCTCTTGGCCAAGGGGACCCCAGAAAAATGTTAAAACTGAGTTGCCAGCCATGAAGAGAAGGGAGGCTGCACTTGCCTCATATACTTCCTCCCTTTTAGAGTTAATTCGTTGTAACTCCAAATAAGATACTAAATCACTAACAGGACTTGAAGCCATGAAGACAAAGGTTAAACCACATCTGTAGGCCATCAATATACTTAACAGATCATCTGAGTCAAGTATATATCAGGTGGCTTGTCTCTTATTCACAGACTTCCTTAAAACATTCCAAACCTTTAGACAAGGCTTCCTTTCTTTAACCAATTACAAATCAATGAATCTTTAAACCCATCCATGACCTGTATGTAAGCCCCTTCTTTGAGATATCTCACTTTTTCAGGCCAAATCAACATATACCTTCCATGTATTGATTTATGATTTTACATGTAATTCCTGTCTCCAAGAATGTATAAAACCAAACTGTAACCTGGCCGCCTGGGGCACATTTTCTCAGAACCCCCTGAGGTCATGTGCTCTGGGCTGGAGGTCACACACATTCAGCTCAGAATAAACCTCTTTAAATTATTTGCAAAGTTTTGCTTTGTTTTTTTTCTGTTAACCTTTCCCCGCCTGGAACATAAAATGTCACATCTAATATAAACTAAATTCCAGAGTATGAGCATGTGTGTGTGTGTGTGTGTGTGTGTGTGTGTGTGGGTGCACACATGTGCATGCATATCAGTTCCTGCATGTGTGGGGCTGGGTTGGGGAGAGACAGAGAGAGACAGAATGAGCCAGACAGTGTTATTTCTGCATTCTTTAATATCATCTATTGTTTAATTAGTCTATTTATGAGTCTATTGAGGGAGAAAAGAATATGCCGCCCCAAAATATGAAGGATTGTTGAGCTGAAGACAATTCAGAAGTAGGTGCAAGAAAGCTCTCTGCCTGCCTCCTGTGGGCCTCCTATTTGTCCTGAAAGCAGAATATAGACTTACAAAGACAAAAGATATCCAGCCCCACTATTCTACCAGCAAAAACAAAGATAACCTTGGACCTTTATGGGCCCAGAGGTGGTACTACAGCTTAACTAACTGGCCTTCATCTGCCAGTTACTTGCCTTTCCACAGGTTGTCACCTCTAGAGACTCAGACTGCTTTCCCTTTGTCATGTCACTTCTCCAAGAATTTACTGTCCTTTGTTGATGCTATATAATCTGCAATTTAAAGTCACCTTTTTGGGAGTTATATTCCCTGGGTATCTCCCATGTATATATGAAATATACATGCTGTTCTATTTCAAAAGCATATTGACTATATATGTATAATATATATGTATATTATACATATAGTTTTCCTCTTTTCATGAGAATTTTTGAACCAGCTTGGAATTTGTATTGGGATTACATTTACAGATGATTTTATAGATGATTCGGGGAAAATTGACAGCTTTAGAAAATGATTTTTCTCCTTATTTATTCTAATCTTTTATTATATTGTTCAGTTAATTTTTATAGATCCTAAGAATTTCTTGTTAGATTTATTACTAGGTTTGTTTGTTTATTTTTTGGTTATTAGTTTGAATAGAATCCTTTTTCATGACCTTTTAAAACTGATTATTGCTAATATTTGGGATGTTTTTGGTTTGTTTATGTTCTGTAACTTTAATGGTCTCTTATTTATTCCAATAGTTTTCAGTTGGTTCTGTTGGATTATACAGTATTATTTTATACAAATTGTGACAATTTTCTCTCATGTTTCTTTTAGTCATCTTAGTACACTGGACAAGAGCTCAAATAAATATTGCCTAGCTACCTGCATCCTTGTTTTCTAGCTGTAGTGAGTTATTTTAACAAACACTTTAAATATAATATTTGTTTTATATTTCTGGTAAATATGTTTTGCCTTAAGGAAGTTTTATCCTTATTCACAGTGTATTTCTTTTTATTCAGAAAGGCTTTAAATTTCTCAAATATTTTTTAGAGTAATTTGAGATAATCATAATTTTTGCACGTAGTGTGTTAATCTTGTGAATTATATCAACAGAGTTCCTAATTATGAATCCTTACAATTCTTGGGTAGAGTCTACTTTTTCATGATGCATATTCAATGAGTATATTGCTGATTTCATTTTCTAATATTTCACATAGAAATGTTTGTAGTTATGTTCATTAGTGAGAATGCCCTATAGTTGTGCGTGCATCTGTGTCTCTACTGTTTTTATCCAGTTATGCTGTTGGGGTTAGGCTAGATCAGCAGAATGAGTTGAGAGAGTTTCTATTTATGCTCTGAAAGGATGTGAATATTAGAAAATTTATCAAGAAATTTGTTCTCAAGAAATTTGTAGAGCTCACCCCAAATCTGGTGGCTTTAATGCCTTTTTATTAGGGTTAGATCTGTGGCTGCTTTTTCATTTTTCTCCACTATAACTTATTGTGTTTCTACCCGTCATAAGTTAATTTTGATAATTTTCTTTTTTCTTTTTTTACCTTTGCACAACATGTTAGGGATGAGATAATTTTCTTTTTCTTAAAAATTATCCATCTCATTTAGATTTTCAAATTTATTTCTATAAAATTTTACATAGTATTTTCTTACAATTCTAACATTTTCTTATATATCTCTGTTTTTATGTTCTGTGCTAATTTTTAATATTTTTATTTGTCTTTTCTTTTTTATGTCATTGGATATTCCAAAGGTTTATTTATTTTATTTTATTTTATTTTATATTTTTGAGGTAGAGTCTCACTCTGTTGCCCGGGCTAGAGTACCGTGGCATCAGCTCACAGCAACCTCAAACTCCTGGGCTCAAGCAGTCCTTCTGCCTCAGCCTCTTGAGTAGCTGGGACTACAGGCATACACCACCATGCCTGGCTAATTTTTTCTATATATCTTTAGTTGGCCAATTAATTTCTTTCTATTGTTAGTGTTATTTTATTTGTTTTTTGAATGAACTCGCCTTTGATTTTCTTGATTATGTCTACTCTTCTGTTTTCCATTCCATTGATTTTTTCCTGCATTATACTTCTTTATTTCTTTTTTCTACTTCTGTTAGTATTTATTTTGTTGTTCTGTTTCTAGTTTGTGAATTTCACGCTTAGTTGATTTATTTTCTAATGTATAAGAGTTTTAAAAGAACATGTATTCTTTTCTGTGGTGTATCTACTTATCTATTAGATAAGCTTGTTAATTGTGTTTTTCAAATACTTCCAGTCTTGTTTTTGTTTGCATGGTTTGGCAACCACTGAGAGAGATAGTTTTATTTCTCTATGATTGCTATGGTTTGAATGCATCACCCAAAAAGCAGGTGTTGGAAACTTAATCCCCAATGCAACAGTGTTGGAAGGTGGGGCCTAATGGGAGGTGTTTAGGTTGTGAGAGCTCCATCCTCATGAATAGATTAATGCTGATTATAAAATCACCTGAGGCTATGACTTCGATCTCTTGCTCCCCATGCATGTTCTCTCATCCTTTGCCATGGTATGATGCAGCAAGAATGCCCTTGTCAGATATGGCTCCTTGCTCTTGGACTTTCCAGCCTCCAGAACCATGATCCAAATGAATTTCTGTTTATTATGAATTACCCAGTTTATTATGTTTATTATGAATTACCCACTCTCAGGTATTCTGTTACAGCAGGACAAAACAGACTAAGACAATGATTATAATTTTGCTATGTTTTCCTCAAGTATTTATGTAGCTATTTAAGTGAAAAGTTGGTGGAAGTTGTAATAGAATCTGTTAGCCAGATGCTATTAAAAACTTTCTTTGGTGAGTTGTTAATAACTCCACAACCATTGTTATTTTACCTAGAAGTGGTTTTACTAAATCATGACAATGCTTTAGATTTAATGAATCACAATAGTGTCATATGAATAACTCTACCTCTACCTTGACATTCCACCTTGTGAATATGATAATTTGTGATTTTTCTCTGTTTGCCTCCACCTAGATTGCATATTCTTTAAGGGACCAACTTTTTAATTCTTTTAAAAATTATTTAATCTGAAGCCCCCGAGCATTGTGCTAAAAAATAGTCTTTGTATTTTTCTCTTTATTCTTTCTTATAACCAGTCTTTAAGAGCTAATGAAAGGTGATTTTCTCTTCCTTCCCTATCTCCCTTTCTTTCTTTTTCCTTTTTGATTATGAGGGTTTAATTAATAGCATGATACCTTTATCTAGTTCAACATATCTTGTTAATTATCATTGACTTGGGTGTTATATTTTCAAGCTTTCAGTTTTCATTTTGGTAATTTTCTCATTCTGTTGTCTTCTACTTAAGAATTCATGACTCAGTCATGAGTCAGGCTCAGTTGTATATGTGCTCATTATTATTTATAGAAAGAGGGAAGCTACAATCTGCCACAGCACATATTATAAGCATTTTCCTAATTAATATTTAGTAACTATTACATTGAAATGTGTGATAAACACTCCTGTTTTATTGATGGTTCTTGTATAAAGATGACCTCATATTTCTCAAATTAAGGCAAATTTCTATTCTTATGGGAATAAAAGGAGTAATCACTATGAAATAGAAACTTGGATAGGATTTAAACCTGCCTCACTTGTTTGTCTCCCCAGATCGCTACTTTCATTACGTTCTCTCCTATGCAAGACTCTACAATCAGAGCAGAACTCAATTTTGAAGGGCCAAATGCTCATATAATTTTGATAGTTCTTGTTGGGACAAAGAACATAAAATGAAAAAATATAAGAATTAGATGCAGAATTATTTATATCAGGAAGCCACAGCAAAATACAGATTTTTGAAAACTGATAAAAACAATAACTATTACAAAGTTAAATACCTGATACTTTGCTATAGTATTTTCCCCCTACATTTTTGGCTGTAAATTTTTTACTATCTCTTTCTGTGACAATTTTGTAATATTTTCTATAGGACGAATAGAAAGACAATTCAGTCTTCTCTTTGTCATGGTTGATCAATATGTATTGTTATTATTACTGATGGTTTAGAAAAAAATGTTTCAGCTTCATAACTTGTTATTGTCATACCATACCTATCTAGGAGTGGTCACAGATGTGCTGGCTGTTAGTAGTAGGGCTTTGTGCCCTGCGTTGTAAACCCAGCGATTTTGTGTATTGCTTTCAGGAAGTTGGATATTCATGAGATATGGCAACCTTCCAGGGTATGAGCATGGTTGTCAGATGACATTGTTTGAATCCAGCATTACCATTTACTGGGTGTTCTTAACTCTTGGTTATTTAACTGTGCCAGATAAGATTAGTCTCGTGAGTGCTTCCAATCCAGTTTTTAAAAAAATGTACATAAACTTTTTATTTTAGAATAGTTTGATTTATAGTTTCAAGCCACTGTTCATGTGTCTTCTCATTTAATCCCCTTAATATTATGAGATGAGAATTTGAGACTTAAAGGGTAAGAGAATATCACCTAAAGTGACAGCACATGTAGGCTGTAGCTCCATGTTGAAGGGACATTTGTGTTAACAGCATTTATGCAACAAACATTACTGGGATGAAGTAGCAGTAGTTATAAGATCATACTTGGATCAACTTCTTTTTATGAGTTTTGCCATAAAACTGCTTGATAATTCATTTCTCTGTCTAGATTCTAAAGTGCCTAATAAAGTCCTACTAGGACAACTAACCCTTGTTCTCTTAGACTGACTCTCTGGGAATAGCAGAGCACTGCAGGGCCGAGCTGACCTGTTGAACATTGGTTTCGTTAAGTGACCACTGAGCATAAGAAAGTATCTTTGCCACTGACTGTGGCACATCTATTTTTTGATTTAATAGCATTCTCTTGACAGACCTACCATAACTACTTGATGAAGGAAAATTAGCTTGAAAGTAGGAAAATACATTATTGGAATAAATCATAACCTACAGGGATGGTGGATATCTGTTCTCTGTTGCCTAAAATGATATTAGACACTAATGGAATAAAGAGTGAGAGCAAAGAAAAGAACAGAAAAGTTGGCAGAGCCATTTGTTCCAACTTTTAAAATTTTTCTATCATAAAGAAAACCACCATGCTAAGATGTCTTTGTTGTTAGTGGTGTAGCATAGTGAAATGAGCAAAGACATTGGAGTAAGACAGAACTCCGTTCAAATCCTGGTTCTGTCACAAGTCACTATATGATATTAGGCAGGATATTACAACTGTTAAAAGCCTTAGTTTTCTCATCAGTAAAGTGAGGATAATTGCAAGCTTGTGGGTTTGTTGCTGTTAGCATGGAAAATGTGTGCAAAGTGCCTAGTATACTATCTGGGACGTGGTACTCATGTAACAATGTTAGTTATGTTATTACTCACATTGAGTTGGAAGGTTTCTTTCTTGTTAAAAAAATAAATGAAAGGGACCTATCAGTGTCTTATTGCAGTTGCAGTGGCTGAACAGAACAAAGCAAACCAATGGTGTATCTGGTAGAATAAGAGGCCTATGGGGCTGAGAAGACAAAGATATAAGGAAAATTTTATTGAGTAGGTATTTATGAATAACATGGTATGATGGTTAATTTTATATATCAACTTGGCTAATCCACAGTATTCAGATAGTTGGCCAAACAGAAATCTGGATGTTCTGTGAAGGTACTTTTTAGATGAGATTAGCATTTAAATCAGTAAAGTTTGAGTAAAGCAGATTGTCTATCATAATGTGGGCCTCATTCAGTTAGTTGAAGATTGACCTCCCCCAAGGAAAAGGGAACTCTGCCAGGAGACTGCCTTTGGACTCGAGCTGCAACATCAGCTCTTCCCTGGGGCTCCAGCCCACTGATCGGCCCTGCAGAGTGTGGAATTGCTGACCCCCACAATTGCACACTCAATTCCGTAAAATACATAACCTCTTTCCTCCCTCCCTTTATCCTATCGGTTCTGTTTCTCTGGAGAATCCTAATAATATTGAAAAACATTACTAAATATTATTGAGAGAGATAAACATTGATGTGGGGACCCTTCAAGTTTATGGGGGCATCCTGTTTGGTTGGAGCCCTGCCTCCCTTTGGCTTATGTCTCTTCTTTTTAGCCTCGTTTTGATTTTCAGGTTTGTTTGGGGCAGATATTTAACATCTTTGCTCAGTATTTGCTCTCTATGTTATGGATGATCAATAAAAGTGAAAAATAGCAAATATTAGGTAATTTGTAATCATTTATTTTGTATATATATATGTGTGTGTGTGTGTGTGTGTGTGTGTGTGTGTGTGTGCCCAGGCTGGAATGCAGTTGCATGATCATAGCTCACTGCAACCTTGAACTCCTGGGCACAAGAGATCCCCCCACCTCAGCCTCCTGAGTAGCTGAGGCTGAGATTACAGATGTGTGCCACCACAACTGGCTAATTTTTAAATTTTTTGTAGAGAGGGGGTCTTGCTATGTTGCCCAGGCTGGTCTCAAACTCCTGGCCTCAAATGCTCCTTCGTCACAAAGTGCTGGGCTTACAGGTGTGAGCCACCATGCCCAGCCTATACATATTATTCAATACAGCAATCCTCTTGCATAATTAAAAATATCCCTGTTTTAGAAATGAAAGAATAACAATAAAAACAACAGAGTTTATTGAGGTCATCCTGGGCTAAGCATGTCATAGGGGTTGTCTTAGTCCATTTAATGCTGCTATAACAGAATATCACATACTGGGTAATTTGTAAAGAACAGAAACATATTCCTTCACAGTTCTGGAGGCTGGGAAGTGCAAGATGAAGGCACCAGCAGGTTAGAGCCCAATCTCTCCGCCAAGTTGGTTCCTTGAATGCTGTGTCCTGTGGAGGGTAGGAACATGTGTCCTCACATGGCAGAAGAGCAGGAAAGTGAAGCCACTCCTGCAAGCCCTTTTTCATAATGGTGTCAATTGATGCTTGAGGGCGGAGCCCTCATGACCTAAACCCCTCCCATTAGGTCCCACCTCCCAACACTGTTGCATTGGGGGTTAAGATTCCAACACATGAATTTGGAGGGGACAAAAACAGTCAAACCATAGCAGAGGTTATCTCATGTAAACCTCACAGCAACCCATGGCATGGGTGCTTTTATTACTCCCAATTTATAGAAGAGCGCACTGAAGAAGGCATAAAATAAGGGACTGGGCTAGAACTTAAACTTGGATTAGTTGATTCCAAAGGAGCCTGTGTTTTTTTCTCCCATTTTAATTTTTTTCCTCCTAGGCAGACAAGACTCATCTCTGAGCGTTTCAGTGGTGTAGGTCTCTGTGCTGGTTTCATATTTCTGGAACTCAGCTAAATGTCTGGTACTTAATTAGGATGGAGATCCAATGACCCTAGGCTGCAAGACCATTGCCTTGCCCCTCCTGAGTTAAAGATTCTCATTTATGGCTATTAATATTGAAAGGAATAAAATGTATCTTTATATCTGTCATCAATTTTTCCCTGCTTTCATGGTGGAACTGCAGGACAACTCAGGAGAAAATTTAAGGCAGCTGAAGAAGGAGAGAAAGCAGATGATTACAGAACTCAGGAACTGTAGGACTCTTAAGGAGTTTTTTATCCTTCTCCTTCATTTGACAGATGAAGAAACTGTGGCAGGAAGTATCATTTCTCAGCCTTTTGGCTCATATTAATGTAGTATCTGAGGCAGGGAGTTAAGTCACCTGTTCAAGGTATGTTAGACTGGAGCATCTAAAATTTAATGTGCACATGAAATCATTTTGAATTTTATTAAATTGCAGATTCTGATTCTATAGGACTGATATGGGGCCCAGATGTCTGCATTTCTGACAAGCTCCCAGGTCTAGCTGATGCTGCTGGTCCAGGGTCTGCACAGTGACTAGGAAGGGAGAGGGGAGCCTTGTGACAGGTAGGATAGTGCAAGAGAAGGAGGGAACCAGGTGCTACAGTTTGAATGTGTTCCCCAGAGTTCACATGTTGGAAACTTAATCCCCAGTGCAACACTGTTGAGAAGTGGACCTTTAAGATATGAATAGGTCATATCTTTGCCCTCGTGAATGGATTAATGTTGTTGTCATGAGATTGGGTTTGTTATAAAAGTCAGTTTGGCTGTCCTTTGCACTCTCTGGCCATGTGATGCCTTCTGCCATGTTATGATGCAGCTAGAAGGTTCTCACTAGATTCAGTCCCTGGATCTTGGACTTCCCAGCCTCCAGAACCATGAGCCAATTAAATTTATAATAAATTATAAAATATAATAAACTATAAATTACCCAGTCTGTGGAATTTTGTGAGAGCAGCACAAAATGGGCTGAGACAAAATCTTTGTAGTGAGAAGTGGGGCTGTTGCTATAAATACCTGAAAATGTGGAGTGGCCTTGGAACTGGGTAATGGGTAGAGGCTGGGAGAATTTGTAGGAGAAAGCTAGAAAAAGACTATATTGCCGTAAATGAAGCATTAAGGGCGATTCCTGTGAGGGCACAGAAGAAGAAAAGAACTATAGAGGAAGTCTGAAACTTCTTAGGAATTATAAGCAATCTCTTTTAAGTGGAAAGATTTGGAAAATTCTCAGCCTGCCCATGTAAAGAATACAAAAGTGTGTTTTGGAGAGAATTCTAAAGGTATGGCCAAGTAACCATTTGCCAAAGAGATTAATATGGATAGAAGAAAGTCAGGTTCTATTCATCAAGACCATGGGAGAATGACCCCAAAGGCATTTCAGAGATCCTTGAGGCAAGTTAGGACCTTGAGGGTAGGGTTTTCAGAGAGGTGCCTGAGGGACCTCAGCATTCGCTGCCCTTCATACTCTGGGGACTCTGCTGCCCACATACTGGTGCGCTGCTCCTTGGCTGCCCCAGCTGTGGCTCCAGCAGGCTCAGGTGTGGCTAGTGTGTGTAGATGGAGAAAGCAGTAAGCTTTGGCAGCATCCATGTAGTGTTGACTCTATAGACATGCAGAATGTGGGGGCTATGGGGCCATGGTGGCTTCCACCTAGATTTCAAAGAATGTCACAGACAGCCTGGGGGCCCAGGCAGAGGCTTATTGTAGGGGCAGAACCACCACAGAGAGTCTCCAGAAGGACAATGCCTAGTAGATCTACGGGAGTGGGGCAGCCCCCAAGATTCCAGAACTACAGGGCCACCAATGTGCAACTCCAGCCTGGGAAAGCTGCAGGCAGAAGACTCTAACCTGTGAGAGCTGCTGGGTGTACTGAGCCCAGCAAAGCCATAGAGGTGGAGCTGCCTGAGAACTTGGAGACCCAGCCCCCACCCTAGTGTGCCCAAGATGTGGGACATGGAGTCAAAAAGATTATTCTCCAGCTTTAAGACTTAATGTTTTTTCTGTTGGATTTTGGACTGACTTGGGACCAGTTACTCCTTTCTTCTTGCTTATTTCTTTCTTTTGTAATGGGAATCTCTATCCTATGCCGGTCTTATCATTGTACTTTGGAAGCACGTAAACTTGTTAATTTCACAAGCTCCCAGCTGGAGAGGAATTTGCCTTGGGATGCATTGTTCCTTGAATCCCACCCATATATCAGATGAGACTCTGGACTTTGGACTTTTGAGTTGATGCAGGAACAAAGTTAAAACTTTGGGGGCTGTTGGGATGGAAAGAGTGTATTTTGCATGTAAGAAAGACATGAATTTGGGGGGCCAGTGGCAGAATGCTATGGTTTGAATGTATCCCCCAGAGTTCATGTGTTGGAAACTTAACCCCCAATGCAACACTGATGAGAGGAGGGACCTTTCAGAGATGATTAAGTCATGACGTCTCTGCCCTCATGAATGGATTAATGTCATTGTGGGAGTGAGTTTGTTATAAAAGTGAGTTCGGCCCTCTTTTGTGCTCTCTTGCCATTTGATGTCGTCTGCCATATTATGACGTATCAAGAAGGCCGCCACCAAATGTGCTCCCTTGATCTTGGACTTTCCAGCCTCCAGGACAATGAGCCAAATAAATTTATGTTCATTATAAATTACCTAGTTTGTGGTATTCTGTTATAACAGCAAAAAATGGACTAAGATGATGGATTTTAATAGCTCCCATAATAGGTTCCATAATGGGACATGCTCATCTGTAAAGTGTTTGTTAATACTCAGCTGCTCTCTCAAAAGCACTAATTTATTGATGATGACATGATTTGGTAGCATCTGAAATCATGTCATCATCAATTGACACTGAGTAAATCACTTAGCCACACAGAGTCTCAGGCTCCCCATTTGTAAAATGGGAAAGAAATTTCTCCTTCCCAGGTGATTTTAAGGAGTCAGTGAGGTAATATGTGAAAATACATAGCTAAATGTGTCAAAGAGTGCTGATTCAATCACTTTTAAAACACCATAAAACTAGATCAGTCTAGCCACAAAATGGGCTATCTCAGGAAACAGTGAGTTGCCTGTCAGTGGAGGTATGCAAGTCAAGGACAATTAACTTCTTAGGAATCAGGGGTGAGAATCTTGCACAGGTTTTACTGCCAGACAGGAGGTTGATGTAAAATGAATATAATTTATAGAGTCCCTTCCCATTTTAAGAGTCTGTGCAGACTGGCATTGCCATTCTCTTTCCCTGGCTATTAAAAATGCAGGTGGAAAAATTGCTTCATTCAACTGTGACACTATGCACCTCTCAACCCAAGATGGGGAAGCAGAAATGACTTTATTTTGAGCATCTCATTCCCAACCCCCAAACGGAACTATCTTCCTTTGAATTCTAAAATGGTATCCTTTCCATTTTATGAGGTTATCAAGGGCATAGCTCCCTTTAAAAATGGAACCATACAGAGTAGCTTCCCATGTGGTCTGATTTGAGGAGGGCAAAGGAAGACTCAGCTGCACCAAATTATTTTTCCCATTGGTCCTGCATCTTAAAATTCCTGGGTTTTTTTTCCCATTTTTTTTGCTGTAGAGCTGTCAAAATATGAATGTTATCTCAGGTGGCTAATGCCTCAAGCCGTCATCAGTCCTTAACACCTTGGCCAGACTTGATCTGGGCATCATTGTGTTACTATGGAGCTCATGAAAATGCACTGCCGTAGGGAGCAGCACCGGCTGGTGCCCCCAGCTGTCAGCGCTCTGGATCCTCCACCGTGTTTGCACACAGACCTCTCCACCAGTGACTGACCCTGGTGGTGGAACTAATGCAGGTCCCTGCCTGAGAGACGCAGGACTCCTCCTGCAGGTGCTTTTGACTTGAGGACTCACCATCAACGCCCGAACCTTTCTAGGAACTGGGCCGCAGTTCCAGACTCTTCCTACCCGATCTCCTTTGACCAGCACTGAGCCCCTGGTGTGGCAATACTCCCTGAGGGGACAACTGACCTCTTGTGTCAAGCTGAGCACATTGGGCTCCTTCCATCCTGAAGGACCAGCAGTTTATTGTAGCAGTAATAGACACTTGTTCTCGATACAGATTTGCCTTTCCCTCAGCCAGCACCATTACCTGGGGCTTATAGAATGCCCGATCCACAGGCATGGAATCCCACGCAATGTTACACCTGGCCAGGGAGCCATCTTATAGCAGGAGTGGTCCCATGACCATGTATCATATACCAAATCCAGATGCAGCCAGCCTCACAGAGTACTGGAATGGCCTCCTAAAGGTGTAGCTGAAATGCCGGCCTGGAGGTGACATTTGGAAAGAATAGGTGCCATCCTTCAGGCTGTAGCAGTGCATGCATTAAATCAGAGGTGTATATATGCTGCTGTGTCCCCTACAGGAAGAATGCAGGGGTCTGGAACCAAGGAGTGGACACAGGAGTGGTTCTACTTCTGTCACTCCCAATGATACACTCAGGGATTTTGTGATTCCTGTTCTCACAATTGGAAGTGCTGATTCCCAGTGGGCATGTACTTTTGCAAGAGGTCACAACAAGGGTCCCAGTGAACTGTAAGCTAAGATTGACACCAAGGCACTTTGGACTCCTTGTGCCCAAGGGCTGATCCGCAGAAGAGGGCTGAGCATCCTGACGGGCTAACCGCCCCTGGCCAGCAGGGGGAGGTAGGCTGCCTCTGCACCGTGGGGCAGGAGGAATCTGCAGAGCCCAGAAGCCAGGCATCCACTCGGAGGCCTCCTCATACTCCCTTGCCCCATTTTGACTGTGAATGGACACATGCCACAGCTACGTCCTGAGGAGAATATAACTGCCACGCCCTCAGACCCGTCAGGAATGTAGGTTTGCATGGCATTGCCAGCTGAGCCATGGCACGCAGTGCTGAGGTGGTAGCCAAGGTCAGGGCCCTTTGTGTGGAGAGTGGAGGAGGGAGAGGGTGAGAACAGGCTTGGCTCCCAGACTAACTGCAGCAACGGGAACAGCAGTTCCTATTCCCAACCTCTCTGGTCCAATTTTGTCCTCAGGAAGAGCGACCGACCGAGGCAATCCACGGAGGCGCTGCTTCCTGAATCTGTGTAGAGAAGTAGATCGTGCCGTGCACGACTGTGGTCACCATGAAACGCACAACTCAGATCTCAGATCTCCCGCTGCAGAGAGAGCATGGTCTGCCAGTCCCGGCTGCTCCCCCTCTCGATCCACCTCCATATTCACAACGAGGCCACTGTCCCCAGGCTGCTCCTTGCGGTACTAACGCAGGTCCTCCTGAGAGGTGCAGGGCTCCTCTGACAGGGGACTGTGGCCCGGGTCACACCTTCTGGAAACTGTGCTGAGACCAAGGCTCTCCCTGCCTGTCCCCTCTGTCCCCTCCTGCTTCCAGCGGAAGACTCTCCCTGCTTGTTCCTCCCCCCACTTCCTTAACATGGGTGTTTCGGTTGCTTACATGTTTAATCCCATCTCCGCATCTGCTTCTCGAAGGACCCAAACTAACACATGTACAGTGGAAAATGACCAGCTTTTGACTCAGCCCTGGATTCACATCTTAGCTCTGTCACTTTATTAACTATATGACCTTCCGTTATTCAGCCTTTCCTTATTTTCCTCATCAATAAAAATATTTTTTACTCCTAAAGTTCCAGTGAATATTGAACGAGTTAACATTTGAAGAGCACCTATAACGTGCCTCCTATAACAGGCACTCGATTTGTTCCTTTGTCCTCACTGTCCTTTAGCGGGGCAGTGCCGGAATGGGCCTCCGTACTGTGCAGTTCTGGGGAGAGATGGCGAGGAAGAGAGAGAGGAAGGAGTACCCAGCTCCACGCAGCAGGCCCGGCCCCCGGGTTAGGCCTGCAGGAGCCATGGTCCCCGGGGCATGTAGATGCTGGGTACCAAGGGCGGGAGGGATGGGACACAGAAGTGAGACCAAACTTGATAATTTTTTTTTCAGTCCAGCACCCAGTTCTATGTAATTGTCAGTGTAAACTTTTTTAAAAGAATGTTAAAGGCAATCACAAGGCAGAGAAATTCTGTCTGAGCCTTGCTGGCCAAGCTTGACCACCCCACAGCACCCACCTCTGTCCCAGGGCCCCTCAATGCCTCACACAAAGGGGCCGCGTGTCTGATTCACGCTCTGGGGAGAGCAAGTTCATGCATCAAAAAACATGACTCATGGCCGTGGACCTTTTTGAAGAGCCCTGAATGTTTAATTATCATGAACAATTTAGTCTATTTCAAATGAAGTTTTCTCAAGCTCTGCAAACATTGGATTTCTTGGCAATGTGGAGTAAGTTTTCTATGGTGTCCCCAGCGTGACTGGGCCCCTATTTCTGCTGGGCTCACTACCGGCACGGTCTGGGCCAGTGTGCAGAAGAGCCATGCCTTGTGAATGTCCTTCCTGCCTGTGCTTGGAGACAAAGGCAGGAGGATGGACGTTGAGATAGGGAGAAAATGCACTGCACTTGTGTTGTTCTGTGTGGCAGGGGCCTCTAAAGCTAAGCAAAATGGGCCTTTGAGCCTGTTCTCTCTGGGCTGATGTGAGGATTCAGCTAAGTGCAAGAACACATTGAAAGCACAGAGAAAGTGCCTGGCAGACATGTAAGTGCTCAATAAATGCTTATTGTTATTGGGAATAAGAGCAACATCATCTTTTCTGTGTTGATCTTCCTCCTTCCTATAACACTCCCTTCTTCCCCCTACCCCACCCAATCTTACCTGTCCTCGTGGCTGCCTCTAGCAAGTGACCCAGACCACCGTGATAGGTTCTTTGCCTAACACGGTCAGAACTTACATGTTCCCCCTCATTGGGCACAAACAGCATTTTGTCTTGGATTCTGCCCCAGGCACATATCTTATCCCCTTTGAGGCAGTGGTGGTCATCGTTAGAGCCTGGGATGAGAACCCCAGTGACTGGGATCCCATGATTTACTGGCTATGTCTTTCCAAGCCTCAATTTCCTTCTCTGTAAAATGGGAAACTACAACTTACCTCATAATATACAAAGCACCTGGTACATAGGAAGCAAATTATTTTATTATTAATTTATTATTTTATTTCTCTTTGTATCTGTCAGAGAATATTGTAGGAAGGACACAATAGTCACTTAAGAAATATTTGAAACAAAATTGAACTGTGTTTTTGCAACCATTTTAAACATAAATATTGTCATGAAACTAGTGTTTCCCTTACTTTCCTGGGTGTAAGAATCCCTTGGAATATCTGATTTGGTAAGTCTGGAGTAGGATATTTTAACATGCACCTCAGGGCATTCTAATATTTATGCCACTTGGGAAAACTGCTGTAAAGTAAACTCAAATGATGCTTAAAACCCTCAATGATTATGTAAGTATGTGTGGACTCACACCAGCCTCTTATTAATAATAAATGGCACATTGCTAGCCAATTGATTTGGACAAAGCAATCTCCTGAAAAGGTCCGTATGGTGGGTAAGTCTCATTGCTGTCTAGGTACGGTCAAGTCTGAGCCACGAGCAGCTGCAGTGGGTACCATGTCTCTAACTGGGCTCCAGGTACATCTTCTTAATTGAATGAAATCCAAAATTTCAATTTATTCCAAGGCTGCATAACATGGTAATTAGAAGCCTAGTTACATCCAATGCCCTGAATGGAGCTCCCAGGGCTGTCTCGCAACAGTCAGGAGGTCTGAGCAGGTAATTACGAACACTTCACTGTGACAACTGCCAGCCTCAGAGCTGCCCCCGTGTTAGGCATTGTTATCAATGAAGAGATAACCTCTTATGAAAGCAAAGAGGTTCTTTTACACGGCATTGGCTTCCATTTCATTCATCAGTCCATGGTGAAGTGGTTTTAATGAGGCACAAGCTGGGCTGAGATCACAATGAAAGTAGATAGACCAAGGGCAGATGGGAAAGAAAAAAGAACATTCAGCCCAGGGCAGCTTCCATTCTGCAAGGACAGTCTTGAAAGAGCATTTGCAATTTTAAGAGCAGACTTGAAATTTAAGCTCTATCTATTTCTGGGCAGTAAAGGAAGTAGCTTTAGATATATCCAATATATCTTAATATTCAGATAGATTCAAAACTAATAGACAACACCACCTGAAATATTTCACGGAATGTAACCCAAGCAAAGTAATTGTAGAGAAGCAAGCAGTACTGTGTGTGCTCAAGCCTCAAAATCGAGTTCAGAAATCCAACAGGCTGGTTTTTGAGCTCTTGGGATAGGCTGCAAGACTCAGAAAGCAAGGATCTGTGTATTTGAGTTGCACATACTACCACAGAGCACGCACTGCTCGACATCACTCCTTACTGAAAACATTCCTTCATTTCTACGTCTCAAAGTGAACAGTGTTGTCTCCAGTAGACGCCATTATATTACTTGGAAAAAAAAGTGAAGGGCTCCCCTAACCCATTGAATAAATGTGGGAGAACCCCTGAATCTGCTTATAAAAAATGTTTTGAAATACTGATAGTAGTACTGATGTCACTCTTTAGGTGATCGTGTATGAGATTTGGTTGCTAATGAAGCACCTTATTTATGCTAAGGAAAGTCACACGTGTGAGTGAAGGTGGCCTGTAAGTTGAGACATTATGTCATGCAGACTCAAGTTGGGAGCAGGTTCCAGGATGTGTTGTATTTCCAGCCTGGTCTGTGATGTCAGGACCCTTAGACTGTGAGTTCACCTAGCTGACTGCCCAGACCCCCTCGTCTCGTGGTGGCATTCATGAAATAAAAGAAGTTGATTTTTCTGTGGTTTAAAAAAAAAAAAGATTTAAAAAAGAAAGGCAACCCAGTGTTGCTGATAGAAGTAAAGAGAAATTTGAGATCAAAGACAGTTTAGTTCATAACTAGAAAATAGAAGTTTGGGGTAAATCAAGCAGTGGAATGTAAAATTCAGCAGTGACCTGGTTCTGGGAATTTAAGCAATTCACCATATACTCTCCACAGAAACAAGGAAAAAAAAACACTTTGTGAAACAGTTTCAGCTGGTGTCTCAGCTAGTATGAAAATTGCTCATCAAGTGAGAGATAAGATTTTAGTGGAAATTGAAAAGACAATTTGTGGTGTGATGATATGCACAAGAAGCCTGTGCCTGTACAGAAAACTGATTGGGGTGAAATTCAGAAATTTCTATAATTGAAATCCTGGGGATTTGTGAAAAACTAGATGCTTAACTTTCAAATGGATTAGGCATCTGAAGAAATTTACCTCTGTCTATCTATCTAATCATTTACCTGTCTGTCATCTATGTGTGTATGTATCTATCACCAACCATCTATTATCAGTCTGTGTATCTATCCGTACCTGTCACTTACCTATCACTAAGGTGTGTGTGTGTATATATCTGTCATCTGGTGTCCACCTATCGAGCTGTCATCTATCCATCCATCCCATTATTCCTTTTAGACAAAAACAAGGATGCTGTTTGTCAGACATTGTGCTGGGAGGAGGGATATGGACTTTAGGGGCACTGTAGACTCCTGACAGAGGAGGTATAAAACACATCACCATGAACAGAACACTTACCGTGGAATAAGGGCAGACCTGGTACAAAAATGGAAAGAAAGTAACCCTAATGGTTTAGCTCTTCTTTTTTTTTTTTTTTTTTTGAGACAGAGTCTCACTCTGCTGCCTGGGTTAGAGTGAGTGCCGTGGCATCACCTAGCTCACAGCAACCTCAAACTCCTGGGCTCAAGCGATCCTATTGCCTCAGCCTCCCGAGTAGCTGGGACTACAGGCATGTGCCACCATGCCCGGCTAATTTTTTCTATATATTTTTAGTTGGCCAATTAATTTCTTTCTATTTTAAGTAGAGACAGGGTCTTGCTCTTGCTCAAGCTGGTTTCGAACTCTTGACCTTGAGCAATCCGCCCGCCTCAGCCTCCCAGAGTGCTAAGATTACAGGCATAAGCTACCGTGCCCAGCCGAAGAGGCTTTTACATTTGGTGACATTCATAGAATGAGACAGAGGAAGGGCTGAGATTAAAATGAGGAAGCTTACCACTGACAGTTCTTTTCTAAGGTCATTAAGTCACTAAAAGTGATCACCATCTTAATATCACAGGAAAGATGTGGTAAAAACATGAATAAAAGAAATAAGAAGATTAAGTGTAATGAACAAAATGGCAAATTGTGAGACATCTGTATTGGAATAAGAAGATGGTTACTTGCCTTAAAAATATTAAGACACATATGCTAAACTACAGATTAGTGTGTAGCATAGTTCCTCTCCCACCACAACAAATCAAATTTTGCACTTAAATACGATAAATACTACAACTCCTAGCCAGGCATGGTGGCATGCCTGTAGTCCTAGCTACTCGGGAGGCTGAGGCAGGAGGATCGTTTGAGTCCAGGAGCTGGATGTTGCAGTGAGCTATGATGATGCCACTGCACTCCAGCCTGAGCAACAAAGCAAGACCCTGTGTCAAAAAAAAAAAAAACCAAAAAACAAATACTGTAACTCTATGCCAGATACTGCATATTTTGTTGAACCAAAGGAGAAGAAAATCTATTTGATATGAAACTGTGTCCGCAGTGGAAGTCCTATTGGGCTATCTCTTCTTGGAAGCATTTTTAGAGTCTGTTCATAAAAGTAGTATAATGATCATGATGATGATGATAATAGTACTGATGATAGCAATTCTTTCTACAATTCTAGTAGAATTGTTTTACCAGTAGAAGGGATGGCTATGTGCTGAGTATCAGCAATGTCTTATAATCAATAGTTAAAATTTGTGAGAAAGGACTGCATGGAATAAAGTCCACGTAAATCCATGGGATAAGAAGGACCATGCAGTAGAGAAGGAGTAGAGAAAAAAATAACAGAAATAATTTTGAAAAAAGGACCAGCCACGTGCAGTTTTAGAATCAACACCAAGTGCTGCTTCACCCTGCCTATTCAGCATCAGAGCACCATGTGCAGCACTGCAACTCTGGACGGGGTAATCATAAGCTGCGGCAGACAGAAAAGGGGTGGAAACTATGCTCTGAATCAAAAGATACTACTTGTGAAGCTAAGTCCTAATAACAAACTTATGTATAGGAGAGAGAAGAATGGAACTGAGAAGTGAAAATTAATACTCTATTGATATAGTCTTACATTAACTCAGTAAGAATACTGTGAAAAAGGTTCAGGAGGTGGTGTTTATACAGAGAAAACTCTATTGATACAGTCTTACATTAACTCAGCAAGAATACTGTGAAAAAGGTTCAGGAAATGGCATTTATACAGAGAAAGTAGAAGGGCTGGGATTAAAAGGTGGGACTTTACAGCTGCCAGTTCTGTTTCTAAGGTAAATAAATTACTGAAATTGGTCTCTAGATTAATATGAAGGTAAAATACAGTGAAAATATGAATCAGGTGAGAGTACCTCTGAAGAGTTGAGCGACTAGAGTCCCCTGCTCCTGTGCTGTTTATGAACTGGACGGGGCTAGGTGACTGCTCACCCGGGCTCCCTTTCCCATTGGTCCTGGCAGTGATTTCAGCATCAGGGTCTGAAGTTGCAGAGTCGTTGTCTAAAATTTGCAAATGAAGAAATAATCAAATTTAACCTCAGCCTTTGTATTTACTTATTAGGCAGTTCCATTGAAACTAAGTCAAGAAAAGGAAATCTTATCAATCTTATGACCATTATTAAATTGTTCTGGAAGTTCTAAAGTACAGGTTCTCAAAATGTAGTGGACCCCAGGTGTCCCTAAGACTCTTTTGGGGGATGTGCAAGAGAAAAACTATTTTCATAAGAAGTCACAATCATTGTATTTTTCACCATTATGCACACATTCATTGTAAATAAATAAGGCAGTCACACTAAAAAAGTCCCTGATAAAGCAGGAACAATTAATAATTTTAAGTACATGCCTTTTTAATGTTCTATGTGATGACATAGAGTCCACATACAGTTAAGTTTGCTACACAGCAAATTACCAGGGTTATCTCAAGGAAAAGTATTAGTGTGATTGTTGAGTTGCAAGCTGAACCAGTCACTTTTGCATGAACACCGTTTTTACTTGGAAGAAAAACTGACAGAAAAACTACGGTTACTTAGACTTGTGTATTTGGCAGACATTTTGTCAAAAATGAACTAAGTAAGCCTGTCATTTCAAGAAAAACTACTGATGGCATTTGTTGTTAACGATTAAATTTTGAGCAAAACTCAGAATTTGGAAACTGCATTTGCCATCAGGAGCTGAATGAAATACGGGTAGCTGCTTTCCATACTTACAGAATTTTCTGATAAGATAGATGGTGAGACTAATAAATGTGTTTTTTTTTGATAGTGTGTAATGAAATGTGTTAACATTGGGAAGATCTTCATAACACAGTGAACCAATATTTTCTAAATGACCAATGTATGATTCATAACACCACACAAAGGTAAAAGATTTATTCAAAGCGTGAGACAGACAGATGGATTTTAAAGTATTAATAACAGGATATGAAATCACTGATATGGTGGCAGATTCCACATTACAGCCAACCTTTAAGAAACTACCAGTTGTCAACTTTTGGCGTAGTATCAAAGAAAAATATCCACAATTATCTGAAAGGGACATATTACTCCTTCTTTTTCCAACTACAGGTCTGTGTGAGCTGGAGTTTCTTCATATATTTCAATCCAAACAGCATATTGCAACAGACTGAATTGCAGAAGCAGATAAGAAAATCAGTTGTTTTTATTAAACCAAACATTAAAGAGATTTACAAAATACGTAAACAATGCCATTCCCAATAAAATTTTGTTTTAGAAATACAGCTATTTTTCATAAAAGTATATTATTTATATTTATAATGACTTTAGTATTTTTATATATTTAAACAATAAATATTGTTTAAGTTCTCAGTTTAAATTTTTAACATACTAAATATTAATAGATATAATCCACATAAACCAAAGGTTTTTGGGGTTCTCAATAATTTTTAAGCAAGTAGAGGGAGACTGAGACCAAAAAGTTTAGGAATTTGCTATTCTAACTAATACAATGAGAGAAAAAATAAAAATAAGAAGCCTAATTGTTAAAGAAGGTATTAAATTTAATTGGCATATAATATTATAATATACCTATTATAGAAACTTCAAGCGAATATTATCAGAATAAGGGCAATAAACATATGGTAAGATTAAAAAATGCTAATAAATAAAATATTTTTGTACCAATTAAAAAGTAACATGAAAAAATCTCATTTACAGTAACAACTGCAGCTGTAAAATATACTCTCCTAAAAATAAACATGAAACAAATGTAAAGGACTTAAAAAACTTATAAATCCTTCATTAGACTTATAAAAATTTTACTTAGAGGCCTTAAAGAAGACCTCAATGAAGACAATATCACATATTCCTGACTGGACAACTAAATACAAAATGAAGTTAATCCTTTCCAAATTTAATTTTTAGCCTTACTACTAATCCCAATGGGATTTTAAAAAACTTAAAAGGATTTCAAAGATAAGAGCATATGTATATATGCATACACACACACACACACACACACACACACACACAAAACACACACACGTATAAAATTAAGACTAATTTGGAGAACTTGCCTTATCAAATAGTAACATATATTGAAGAGGTAAATGATCAAAACAGTGCAGAACCACAACCAGAACAATGGAATATAATAGAGACATGGCAACAAATCCTAGAACACATATAAAAAGTTAATATACCCATATCACAAATCAGTGGGTAAAGGGAGAACTAACTATTGAGTAAATGGTGCTGGGAATATTTCTCAACTATCTGGAAAAAGAAAATTTAGATAATTACTTTGCATCACATACCAAAATACATAATAGATGGTTTAAAGTAAAAAAACAAAAAAGCCAATAGAAGAAAATATAGGTAAATAATTTACTTTATTTTGAACTTTATGAGTGTAAAGCAATAAAAGAAAACACAACGGTAAAGGCTAATGGATATGATCATGTAAAAACACTCGATCTCATATATGTCAAAAACTAACACAAAGAAAGTTAAAAGATGAATAACAAATTAGGAAAAATATCTACAACACATGTGAATGAGAAAAGGCTAATAGACTTAATTTATAGCTTTAAAAATTAACTAGCTCTTTAATGTACACAAGGTAAAAAATGCAAAAAGATCAAGTGTACAAGGTAAAAATGCAAACAACATAAAATTGTTAATATGGAAAGGAAGTCGTCTTTCCTGCAGGCCTTCCTCCTCCAAGGGAATGACCTTCACACACTATATCTCCTTCCAAAAATAAAACAACTACATACTTTTGCAATGTATTTTACTTCCTCCCCCTCTTACATATCCAGGAGAGTTCTGTTCATACTGTTCTACACTTTGGGTTTTTTGTTTGTTTTGTTGTTGTTTTATTTTTATTTAATAACACAGCTTGGAAATTGTTCCAAATAATCAAGTAAGATTTTTCTCCTTCATTTTCAAGGATGCACTGGTTTTTACTGTAGGAAGATAATCATAATTATTCAGAGCTCTTATAAATCAATAAAGAAAAGACAAACATCCTATTAGAAAAAAATAGGAAAGAGTATGTAAAGTTCTTAAAAATATGTATTTGATATGACCAGTAAACACACACATACACATACACAAAGTACATGCACAGGCAGCTTAACCTATCAGAGAAATTAAAAATAAAATTATTCGGTACTATTTTTCATCTATTGAATTGGCAAATATTCACAAAAATGATAATTATTTAGCAATGGCTAGGATGAGGAGAAAAAGGCCTTCTCATTCACTCTCGGTAGGAATGCAAAGAGGTACGACCATGCTGGCGGTAATGAGGCAATCACAATCTCAATTGAGCATCTACAATGGTCCCACCCATTGACCATGTGCAGCCATTTATCTTTGGGGAATCATCAGAATCACACCAACATTTATATATATACATTGCAGCATTATTATTTTTTTTTTTGGAGAGAGAGAGTCTTACTCCGTTGCCCAGGCTAGAGTGCCATGGCGTCAGCCTAGCTCACAGCAACCTCAAACTCCTGGGCTCAAGCAATCCTTCTGCCGCAGCCTCCCAGGTAGCTGGGACTACAGGCATGCGCCACCATACCCGGCTAATTTTTTCTATATTTTTAGTTGGCCAATTAATTTCTTTCTATTTTTAGTAGAGACGGGGTCTCGCTCTTGCTCAGGCTGGTTTCAAACTCCCAACCTTGAGCGATCCTCCAGCCTCGGCCTCCCAGAGTGAAAGGATTACAGGTGTGAGCCACCACGCCCCGCCAACAAGTTATCTTTTAACAAGTACCTATACAAACCTAAGAGCACAGAACACATATTCTCAATCAATAAAAAAAACAAATGAAATTAAAGGCCAGGTGCAGTGGCTCATGTCTGTAATCACAGCACTCTGGGAGGCCGAAGGGACACCAGCCTAAGCAAGAGCGAGCCCCATCTCTACTAAAAATAGAAAAATTAGCCCGGTATGGTGGCACACACCTGTAGTCCCAGCTACTCGGGAGGCTGACGCAGGAGGACTGCTTGAGCCCAGGAGTTTGAGGTTGCAGTGAGCTATAATGATGCCACTGCACTCCACCTGGGGCAACTGAGCAAGACTTTGTCTCAAAAAAACAAATAATTAAAAAGCAGTTTTTAAAAGTTCACATACTCCAATAAACTGAAGAGGATCAACAATATATAAGGAAAATCAAGGAGCCTAAACAGAAAGAGTATTAATAGCTCAGTTCATGTCTTTGTTATAGTCTTTTAATAGTTTCTGGATTTTTCTCTATACTATTGATCAAACTGTTTACATAGCCAAGAATTGAGAGGTACGAGAGGTTCATTAGATGTATGTTCTCTTGATAGTTGAGGGAACATACAATTCAGGACATATAATTCTGTTATTTCTAAACATTCAACCTGTCCAAAGGGGCTTGGATTCCTACAACTCACTGCATGATCGTCCCATATACTATAACATGCTATAATATAATGAATACTGTAATAATCCTTCCAATTCTTATTCAAAACACTATGTACTTCTAGTAGGAAAAGTCACAGAAAAGGAGCTCTTGCAATATCATCATACTTCATGTTTCACTGGTAGGAGAAGGCCTCCACTCTATTTCCTCCACTCTAATTCATGGGTCTTGGCCATTAGTATTCACAGATATTTCAGTCTATTCACAGCCCTTGGCATATTTCCTGGTATCAAGACCTCCACAATACTCAGTCTAGGTAACCTATACTTGACTAAGGACACATTTCTAGAGAGAATTTAAACCCTCACAGATCTACATAAAGCCATCTTTAGCACAATGTCACATAATAGCTTTCAACAACTTAAATGCTTTCTATCAGGAAAATACTCAGTTATTTATAAATAAATAAAAGTGTGCCCAGTTTTCCAACATTATGAATTGCACCTTTACCAGACCACATGTGGTTTATATATTTTAAACCCAAATCTCTAGGCTATCCTAGGAAGCATTATCTTGGTCTCACATTATAAGATATACTTCAGGCCAGGCGCAGTGGCTCACGCCTGTAATTCTAGCACTCTGGAAGGCCGAGGCAGGTGGATCGCTCAAGGTCAGGAGTTTGAAACCAGCCTGAGCAAGAGCGAGACCCCGTCTCTACTAAAAATAGAAAGAAATTAATCGGACAACTAAAAATATATAGAAAAAATTAGCCGGGCATGGTGGCACATGCCTGTAGTCCCAGATACTCAGGAGGCTGAGGTAGGAGGATTGCTTGAGCCCAGGAGTTTGAGGTTGCTGTGAGCTAGGCTGGCACCACGGCACTGTAGCCCGGGCAACAAAGTGAGACTCTGTCTCAAAAAAAAAAGATATACTTTAATAATCATTCTTTTTAAAATACATTTCAAATGATAACATAATAATTATTCTTATGCCCAAAACAGTTTAAACTCAGGGACTAGATACTTATAAAATACTATGTACAGTAAAATCAGCAGACTCAATAAATTTTCCATTCAGGAAATATAAACACACAAAATGTAATAAGACTACTAAAAAACTGAAAGATGGCTTTCACCTAATTTAGAAAGCAAACTTTAAGCCACAATTCAGAAGCCAAGGTGGGAATAGTGCTTGAGTCTATGTGTTCCACCCAGGCTGCAGTGAGTTATCACTGTGTCACTGCACTCCAGCCTGAGTGACAGAGAGACCCTGTCTCTAAAAACAGCCATTCTTTTCACTGCCTGATACATTCTTCTCCAACAGCCTAGTCTATTACCTTGTTTCCTCTTTCTCCTTTTAACATGTGTTTAAGCAAAATATTTTTAATAGTATACATCTTTTCTTGCTTATGGTCTCCCCAGATAAACAGAGGTCAGAGACATCAATGCTGAACAACCGTATTATCCAAATGCATGCTTCATACAAATGGCCAATAAAATAATATACTGTACCATTTTACACAGCTGCATAACTGGACTATTTTTAGACCCTGCTTAATGCTTTAAATTTATTATACATCCATGGTGAGGGGCCATATTTAGTTTCATTTAGAAAACTGATATATCAAGAGGTTAAAAAATCATTCTCAGACTGTCTCTCAAAAATGGGCTGCAAAGCCACAGGAATCTGACTTTTTTCCTGAGCTCCCAGTGGGCAGCCCTTCTTAATTCCTTAACTGAAGGTGAAACGTTGAGCCTGATAAAGGGCAGTCAGACAGGGTCCCAGCTGCCAACAATGATACTCCCACAAAAGCCAAGACAAAGCAATCCATTTCCTAGGTTAGTACTGTCAAGCTACAAACAAAAGCTTTACTTTCTAGACTTAATGAAGGTTAAGAATATTCCATGATTGGCATGAGTCCAAAATCAGCAAAAGTCCCAAAGATCTCCCTGGTGTGCTACAACATGCGTGGGAGGCCTCTTCAAAGAACCAGCTCCAGCTTGTCGTCCATATTCCTGCAGAGCACTCTGATCCCAGGGTTCCCACGTCTCCTGCACATCTGCTCCACATCTGGGGCTCTTGATAAAAATGTATGTTCTCTTGTTACATGAGTGTATACATTTGCCAAAACTGTGCATTTTACTGTATGCAATTATGCTTCAATAAAATTTTAAAAATAACTTTAGACTCCTCTGCAGACCTGTAGCATGCAATGATGGGTTGGGGTGGACGAGAGAAAGAGTTTTAAAAACTTCTGAGAACCACAGCTCTGGATTACATCTCGTGTACCTTCTCCCACCACAAAATGTGGACCAAGAACACTGAAGTCAGACACTAGGAATCAAAACCCAACCCCATCACTATCTCACTATATGGCCTTGGACAAAGGGACAATTTCACTGAGCTTGTTTCTTCATCTGGAAATTGGGGATAAAAATACCTACCTCACAGGATAATTGTGAGACTTAAATGAGATGTTTATAAAATAATTGGCATAGCATCTAACACAAACATGTAAGCACTCAGAAAGTGGTAGCTACATTACCATTATTAGCATCTTTGTTCCCATCATTTTAAAACCATCTTTATTTGATATTTCTTAGCCCTGTGGGACATACCCACCCCCACACCTGACTCAAAACATTGGAAGAACTTCTTACATATACACATGCCTAGCCTCATGCCTAGTGATTTTGATGCAGTAAGACTGGGAGGAGGACGGGTTTGGAAACCACACTGCTCCAGGGAACATATGTGGCAGAACATGATATAACAGGGCCACAAGAATTCCTAAGATAACCTGAATAGCTTCTTCAAGGTCCAAATGACAACTAGTTAGTCTCTACCTTTAGACTAGCATAATGACATCAGAGCAAGGTTTTCTAACCTCAGAAGATGGCACCATTCCATACCCAACCCTCCCAACAGTAAATACAAACAGATTTAGTTTTCACTGAATTCTCTCAGAGTTAAAGACTAAAGTATTTTCCTGGAGGGTTCAGCAATCAACAAGCTGCCTCTCTAACAGGTGCACCCTGGATAGTACAGAAAGAGCAAGGAAAGAAGAACAACTAGGATCTTACTTATTTCTTTAGCAGGTCTCAATACCTGAGAGATGACTTTTCATGATTATTCAGTCAGAGAAAACAATGAAGGGGATCCCGATATACATCAGACACCAAAACAAAAAATAAATCCCACAACATGAATGTCTACTAAGTTCTTTAAAAGAAGTTTCAAAACCACCTTAACATAACCTCCTCCCCAAACAGTCTAAATCAGTTTTTCAGAGAGGCCTTTGAGTCACCTATATCTAAATGATATGAGGAGCTTGTTAAAAATGCAGCTTCTTAGACTCCTCTCCAGATTCTGATTCCAAAGATAGAGAACTGGGCTCCCCCCTGCATTTTTATTAATAACTCTCCAGGTCAATTTTATGCTCAATATATGGAAGTACTTCCAAAGCAGCTAAAAATTTTCACCTCAAGTGAGAACACAAAAGATCATACTTATGCTTGGTCTTAAAGCAATGAAGAAACAACTAAAATAACAAACAATTCAGTAAAGCACAGTGGTTAAGAGCAGAAGCTATGAAGCTAGAATTTCTAAATTTACATTTCTATTCCACCACGCATGGGCCATTTGACACTAGACAAATACGCCCCAGTTTTCCCATCTATAAAATGGAATACTACCATCTACCTCAGATCTGTAAGAGCTAACGAATTAATAAAGCTCTCAAAAGAGTGCCTGACCCATACAAACACCCAAAACACAATACTTAGAATCCTGTGGCTAATGGCTGTTGATTCTTATTTGCTGAATCTCTGGAATTTATATCCATTTCGAACGATGTAGTACAAAACCATAAAGTAACTAATATTTTGCACTGCTTAAAATTCAGGTGCTTTTCAAATCAAACCAGGTAACTGACTCTGAAAACAGCACAGGTTGGGAATATGTTTTCCAAATCTCTTGCAATATGGGAAAAAACAAAAGAACTGAAAACTCCCAAACTTTTCACAGCAAAATAGAGCTACATTTAATCATCCAAATCATAAAAGATAAAAGAAAAGCAACTGGGTGGTTCAGCTAAGGTACAAGACTATCCACCTCACCACACATCCTGCCATTTTCCCTCACTCTCACAGTCTGAATTTTATTTCCTGAAAGAAATCTGGCCACAACCACCAAAAAGTCTAACATATGTAAAATGCTACTCCATTGTAAAGCTCATGTTACGGTTATCAGAACAACTGATATTTTGAATTGTCACTCAGCATAGCTGCGAGACAGCGGTCCAGAATTGAAGACCTGTGAAAGGAAGAAAATACACGATGCAGAAAAAGAAAACTGATAATAAAATGGAGAAACCGATTTTCTGGGAAGACCGTGTACAACTCCCAAGGCAAAATTCAGGAAGATGTTATTTTCCCTCAAAAGAGCGAGCCTTTATGCCCAGAATGGTACGTTCTGAATCGTGAGTACCTGCAGACAGACGGAAGGAAATCGGGGGCTATCTGGGTGAGAGATGACCTGAATTCTCATGGAAAGAAAAGCAGCCAAAGCTTAGAGGTGCACAGAACACGGAATCCAGTTTTAGACCTGGACCAACTCAGGGGGCGGTTAAGCACTTTCCAGAAAGCCCGAAAACGCCAGATAAAAAGGATTTAACGTCTTGGAGAGCAGCCCTTTGGAAACTCACGGAAGAGAGCCACTGGGGATTCAAAGGGCTTGGGGGGAGGGGAAGAGAGGCGAGGCGGTGGAAATGAGTCAAAAGAAGGCTTCTCGAGGATCAAATCATGTGACTTTCGGGAAAGAATGTCCAACGAACTAAGAAGAGGGAGGAGGGGTCCTGGGGAAAGGCCCTCCGCTCCAACAAACGCGAAGGGCAGACCAACGAGCGCAGGGCTGAACCCCGAAGGAGCCGCGTTTGGGGGACCCGAGGCCTACAGCCGGGTGCCAGGCCACGCACCAACGTGGGGCCACCGTGCGGGGGCACTGTCTTCGCGCGGGAAAAACGGCGGCCGGACCAGAAGGGGGCAGGGCGGGCCGGGAGGGCACCCCACGGGGCACTTACGCGGCCGCTTTTTCTTAAGGCTTTCGACGCGCTGGCGGGAGACCGAAGTGGGGCCGCTGTAGGAGCCAGGCCGGTCCCGCCTCACGCCCTCCGTCGAGGCCTCAACAGCGGACGCCGACGCGCTGCTCGCCCGGCGCCGCATTGGCTCCCGCCGCCGCCCTTCGGGGCCCCCGGGTGCCGGGTCCCCGGCTGCCGGGTCCCTGGCTGACGAGGCGGAGGTGGCGGAGGCCCTGCCGTGGCGCTCCATGGGCGCACCGAAACGGCCAGCTCCCATCCGCAGCAGCCACTGCTGCCGCCCGAGCCAGGCCCCCAGCGCCGGACACCTCCTCGCCTCCTCCGCGGCAGTCCAGCCGGAGCAGAGGCGCACCCTCGCCCGGCTGCCTCTTCCGTTGCGCCAACGCGCAGCGAGCCAATCCGAACAGGATGGAGGCGGACCGACGTCTCAAGTCCAATCAGCTCCCTGAGTCGAAGCGGATCGACCGTGCCTCCGTCCAATGAAATGCTCCTAGGACAGAGCGGGGCGGAGAGTAGTGGAGGTGGGGATCCGGGCTCCGCGGAGGAAGAGAAGGCGGTGTAGCCGAGGAGAGAGTGATGGCGGCGCCGCCCAATGGACGCGTGGGTGGAGGGTCCGGCGCCCCCTTCTCCCTCCCCACCAGCCTCCACGGGTGGACAAGTCTGCGCCCACCCGCCCCGGAACTCTCCTGGGACGCCGTCACGTGCTCCCGAGTCCCAGCGCGTTGTTCCGTGCCGTCCTCTCCCGGCTCTCGTCCTCTACCAGCCCAGCGGTGCTCCCACAGCGTCTGGCCGCCAGTCGTTGGCAGACAGAAGGGCTTGAACCGCGGCTGACCTTAGCTTTTGTCCCTCTGCATGGTTCCGCAGCTGCCGTGGAGGCCGCCAGCCCCTCCCCCAGCACGTTTGGGCTAAGCCTCCACTCCGCCTGCGTTGGAGAGATGCTCTGGGTATCAGAAGGAATGAAAGGACTGGGGTTGGTCTCCATGGCAACTGGCAGAGAGGTGGGTTATAAATCCTTCGCCACCCTCCTGTAGTGAAGGAGGGGGTGTGGGAGCCGGGAAGTAGGATTTTAAAGGAGTCTGGAGCCCCTTTCTTCGTGGTGTCTAGAAAGATTTGGTGGCTGCCTTAGAACCTGGATTTTTTTTTTTATTTTTTATTTTTTTTAATCATCTTCCCATCTCTTTTGGGGAGAGAAAATGGTCACCTCCCTCCTGAGACCCTCGCTTCTCACACCTACCAAAGGCCCTTCCAAGCATCCCTCCTGCCAAAGGCTGCTCAAGCCTGGAATGTCCTGCCCAGCGCTGTACCCACAAGGCAGTCCCTCACTTGGTAAAGTTTAACTGGACCGTGGGCTAATTATTTCACAAGTGCCTCCCTTGGGAGACCATGATGTCCCTTGGGCAACAATGCTTATTTTCTTCACCTCTCCTATGATGACTGGTTGTAACAGACTGAACAAGAAGGTTGAGATTCTCTTTATGCTTGTTGAATAGAATTCCCATGCTCACTCCAAAGTAGGAATAACTCTGGAAACCCCATTTCCTAACTTTGGAAATTCCAGCTACTGCAGGAAGCTACCCCAAATGGATCCTAAAGGAACCAATAACATCTATACCAACTCTTCTAAATCTCAGTGCCAGACATTGCCTACCTTTCTGCCTCCTCCAAAACAATCTGGTCCTCCTTGACTGGAGGAAACTTCCATTCAAGTCTGCGAGCTCTGATAGATCATCCTGAAGAATCAAAGAATTATCATCATCTCTTGGGTGCCAAGATGAACCCAAACATCTTAACAACACCTGAAATGTGCAGTGTTTTTACAGTTTACCTAGTACTTTTCAGTCTCACTTAATCCGTATAGCAACATTTGGGTGATGAGGCAACTTATCCAGAAGCACACAGCTTAAAAAATGACAGAGCCTGGACTCCTAAGAAGTTCAGCTACTCTCTGCCTTATGATAAAAGAAGGCACAGATTTAGTGAAATTCCAATAAATTACTGGAAAGCTTTTTTCTCCACTTAAATACACGAGTCTTTAGTATATTTGTTAATTTGCTGACAGTCTGTGGCTATTATTGAAGTTTATAATAACAGACAGGTAAAGCATATACCAATGGCAGTTAGGATGTTTATAATCCTAAATCAAAAATGCAAGTAAACTGAGCAAAAGAAACCAGACAAAAAAGACTACAGGGTGTCTGTATAATTCTGTTTATATTAAGTTCAACATTAATAGAGGGTGTGAGAAGTGAGGATGATGGTTACTTTTCAGAAAGGGAGAGAGAATGTTGAGAAGAGACCAGATAGGCTTCTAGGAGGTTGGTAATGTTTTGTTTCTTTGATCTGGGTGGTGGTTACATGGGTGTGTTCACTTTGTAGTATTTTGTCAAAGTGTTTACTTATGATTTGTGCACTTTTCTGTGTTGTACTTAAAACATTTATTTTTTAAAAAAAGAAATTGAAAATTGGCCTTGGAGCAAAGTAAGGTAAACCCATGATTAAGCTTTGAATTTTTCTTCAACAAGTGAAATGAAAGTAGCAATTAAGAGGTTTCCTTTCTCCATGGTTATTATAGTAGTTCATTTTATAGGGAAAGCTTATTAAGTTCTTTATCACTCTTCTCAGTTATTCACCCCTGGGGAGAAGCCAGTTTTCTGATGTACATACCAGAATAAAAAGCACAGGGTATATGGTAATCATAGTGCTTCAGAGGAACTAGCCAGATTCTAAAAGAATAACATGCAAATCTAGAGTCATTTCAGTGCCAGAACATCATACAAATACTCATCTATCTTATTAGTTGCCTATTGCTAGGCAAAACCCCAAAACTTTCGCTTAAACAATAATAAATACGTATTATCTCAGTTACTGTGAGTCAGGAATTCAGAAGTAACTTAGCTAGGTGGTTCTGGCTCAAGGTCTTTCAAGAGGTTGCAATCATTTGAGGATGTAATGGGCTGGAGGATCCTCTACCAAGATGGTGTATTCACACAGCTGGCAGGTTGGTGCTGACTGTTGGCAGGATGGCTACTTGAATGTCCTTACAACATGGCAGCTGGATTCCCCCAGAGCTAGTGATCAATGGAAAAACACGTCAGAAGTTGCAATATCTTTTATGACCTAGGCTGAGAAGTCATACCGTCACAGGAAAGTAATTTCCAATGTTGGGAATCACTTGAAGTCCAAGTGGGTCCTTGGCTTAATACAAGAAAGAATTCAGGAGTGAGCCGAGTATAAAGTGAAAGTGAGGTTTATTTAGGAAGTATAGAAAATGTACTCCACAGAGTAGAGGCTAGTTCTCCCTGTGGAGGAGAACAGCCCCCATGGTTCCTTTAATCCCTTTAGTTATGCAATGGCTTAATTATAGGGTAAATGGGGAGAAATATTAATGTTATTTCTTGGAAATAATGATGCTCTACAAGAAAACTCAATGGAAACTCAGAGAGGGTCTGTCCCCTCCCCTGGCTCTTAGAAGGAACAGATGATGATGTGAATCATCGGGGGCCAGAGGACTGGTGGGATCCAAGACAGCTTCCATTGATTACTCTTCCTCCTGGTATTCATGTCCATATGCGGTACCACCTCACACTGAATAGGGCTGGTCCCCCATTTGCCAGGCCACAGAGGTTCACAGGCCAAATTCTTTCTCCTTTCGTCAGGCTCCATCAGTGCCGGGACACAAGGAGTGTGTAGGTCAGGCCTTTTTTAAGCACAAGGCCTTTTTTCCAGATTGTAATATTGTGAGGAACTTGGGAAAACCTTAACTACTTACTGTCTCTCTCAGAGGACAAAGAAACATGAAGTTCTTAAGCCCCAAGACACTTTTCCAAGGCCTGGCCCCCTCCCCGGAGTCCACTACTGAATAGGAAGAGTAGAGGTGTGTTATATGTGCACATACACACAATATAGCTAGCATATGGCATGCTGGTGGGCTCACCAGAATTCACAGGCAATCTGAAAGCACTGAGTGCTTTCACAAATAAGTCTCAGCTTGTCTCAGGAGAATAGAGAAGGTAAGTTCAAGATGAGATACAATGAGTTTAGAACAACTCAAGAGTTCCTAGACATGGAAGATCCTGTCCCTTCCCAAGTACAGCAAGGATTGAAAAATTTCCCTTCATTTTCAAGCTCAAGGTTTATCTTTGACTAAATATCCCTGATTTGGATACTATTAACTTCTCAATAACCACTAATAGACTAGCAACTTAAATAGTTTGTTACTCTGAAAAGCAATCTCTGCTCAAGTAAGTTTGAGAAATAAAAATAAAGGGCAACTTCTTGAAGCTTTTAGTATGCTGAATGGCGTGGTAGATCTCCAAGGGGTGGCTGGGGTATGTTGCTATCTTCCAAACATAATTGACTCTTTTTTTCACAGAACTTACTCCCTCAGACCATTGAGAAATTCATGTCTGGGTATAAAATCACTTGCAACTCTGTTGTATTGAAGGTATAAAGAAGTGGTTCTTTCCATTTTGAAAGCTCAGTGGCTAGTATTTTTTCACCCCCAAATAAACCTATGTGGAACAGCATCTAGACGTCTTCTGAAAACAAATTTGTCTTCATTTCTCTTAAACAGTTCCACTTCCCCACTTCCCTTAGTTCTCTTAAGGGTACGGCCACTGCCATTCTGTTGCCTTAAGTAACTTGATCCCTTTCCTTCATTTGCCCCTTTCAGGAGGAATATAATGCAAACCATATGTGTAACTTAAGATTTTCCAGTGGCCATGTTCTAAAAAGTAAAAAGAAATAAGTTCCTTTTAATATTTACTCCAATATATCCAAAATATTACCATTTCTGCTTGCAGTACTAGTGACATTTCAAGTGGTCAGTAGCCACATGTGTCTAGTGGCTATCACAGACAAAATGCTCTAATCAGTAATTTATTTCAATTGCCCCCTAAATGTTTGCTGTGCCTTTAATTTCTCTACTCTCCAGGCCAACTGCTGCCAGGTTAATCTTATTAAAACATTGTTCTGTTTATAATCTTGCCTCTGTTGAAAAGGTTTTGGTGGCTTCTTTGCCTACAGAATAAAGTTAAAATAACATCTAAGGAACTCTGCCATTTGCCTACTTCCCACTTTTTGTCGTTACTTCCCATATGCTTGCATAACACATGCTAGCAAAGCAAATCTCACAATTCTCCAGATACGCTTTACTCATACCCAGCTCTAAGCCTTGGCTCACTCTCGGTCTCTACATGAAACTCCTTCCCACCACGTTTCTGCTTATCAAAATCCAACCCAACTTCCGTGGCATAGCCCAAATGATACCTCCTCCTTAGGGTCTTCATTGATTACTCAGCTGTGAACCTTCTGATCTTTTCTATTATGTCATTCAGTGGCATTTATCACATACTTCCTTGTCTTAAAAAATTATTGGTGTACATGTTGTATAATCCCAACTGGATTGTAAGATCTATTAGATTAAGAGTTTGCACCTTCACATCCCTACAGTGTCTTTCACAGAGTAAGAGGACACACACAATGTGGTAACAAATATTCACAGTGGCATTAACTACTTTAGGATCCTTTAAAATGCCAACATTTTTGTAGCGTACATGTTTGACATCTGCCCAGCTCACAAACATTCCCTCTTCTCCCTACGCCAACAGATCATAGATTAGGCACCAATAGCCATGTTTGTACCTCATAACCCTACCATCTTGGCATAGGGACTCACTTCTCAAAGTGGGATGTCATACCCCCCATTCAGGCAAAGAAACAGAAAAAGCTAGTCTACAGGGGGACCCAAGAATGAACGGATGAACAGAGCAACACAGAAAAGTAGAGTGTTTTGCCAGCTCTCCCAGTCCTACCTGTTTCCATTCTTTCCTGAGATAAATACATACCTGTCCTTGGGTTCCGTGAGTTCCCCCCTGTAACATTAAAATAAATTTCTTAAGTCTCCCCCGTCTTTTTCTTAATCTAGTTTACATTGTCTTGTTACTTGGAACCAAGAGTCTTAATCAAAACAATTGTGATTGGAAACCAAGACCACATTATTAAGGTCACTTGCCCTGCCCTCTCCATGATCCAGTACCCTGAATTGTAACTTTCCTACCATATGACCTCAGAGCTCATTTCTTAAGGACATTGACATGAAAGAGACTTGTCTGTTATTTTGGCAGATGGAGCTACCACAGAGATTAATGTATTGTGCTCACCTCTCAGAATCTCTACTCCTGGTCACATTCAGTGAAAGAGAACACCAATCTACATTAATGACAGTGTGAAATTAGTCCTTCCAAAGAAGTATTGTTTGTATTACTCTCAAGTACCCTCCTACTTTGACTTAAATGAATAGCTTATAAAATGTCATCAAAGAGGTCATTATGGGACCTGTACCAACGAAAAGATGAGGATACTTCTTTATTAGTCATTAATGTTTGCAGGGTAGTGGGATGCTACTCAAATCTTCAAAAGTATTTTGTTAAGTCAAACATCTCCCAATCAATCTTCATTCAAATAATTATCACAGCAAAAGCAGTTTTCCTTGGCTCTTCCTTGCCTCAGGTCCTTCATATCTGGTACTCTTCCCCCTGGAGAACTCCTTCCCCACCCTAGCCCACCCACGGTCACCTGTCACTCCTTGGGCCCTTTCCATGCATAAGTCTTCTAACCAGCTCCATGAACAAATTTTAAGGACCCCTATATGTTTTTTATAATCCTCTCCCTTAACTAATGACTTGACCTTTCGAGTTGTTTCCCAGAAATGATGGATTTTCTGCAACACAGAGAGGTTGAGATTCTGAAGGCCCCAGAGCAGACTTCCTGACTCCAGGACTCACCATTCCCCTCCACCTGCATCAGGGCACATGGCCCCTCCTTTAAAAGCCCGAGATCTCCATTAGTTGGAGAGAGGGATTTGAGGCAGCTTCTCCCCAGAAGAAAGAGACCCTGTTTCTGAAAACAATAATAATAATAAAATAAAACCATTTTTGTTGTACACCTATTTTTCTCATTTTACACCCATCTCTCCACTAAACCGCAATTCCATGAGACAAGGAACCTGTGTCACTGGTTTGTCACTGTGGCCAGAAGGGCTCCTAGCATGGTGCTCCTAATGAATATTTTTGATCAAGTGTCTGAATAGAAAAAGAATCAAATTGGCCTGCCTGAAATATCTTGAATTTGAAATCAAAGGTCTCCAAATCAATGAGGCCTTAACTATAAACCCCAAGGAACCTAATGTAGAAATCACTTCCAAAATATCTATGGATGCTGAAGGATTAGGTATTCATAGTGACCTAACTCTCCTGGACACTGCAAAGATTGTGGCTGCTGGGGTTCTGAGAAAGTAACAAATTGACTGACAGATCCAAAGACCCATTGAGCTCCTATCACATGCATGGCTTTCACATGGTGCTGGGCTGGCCCTAGTGTGCCAAGAGAAAGCAGTTGCCCATGTGGTACAAGGTGAGGACCTTTCACTCCCCATAGCAAGAGGAGTGCACTACCTGATTAGTAAATTTCAAAGAAGGAATTGAGCATGCTTGGCTGAGCCCCAGCTCCCTCCCATGTGGGTGTCAGGAGCCTGTGGGGTGTGTGTCTTCTGGTCTGCTAGCTGCCACCTGGAAAAAGGGCTGTTTCTGGGGAGATGAGGGATAGGCCTGAAGATTCCAGAACCACTTGTGAACAGGTAGGCAAAATTGTCAAATTCGAATTCAAGATTTGAGCACTTAACCATAGACCTAAAATCATACTCTCAAACCAGTTTCAAAGGTTTAAAAAGATGGTTTTTTTTTTTTTTTTGAGACAGAGTCTCGCTCTGTTGCCCAGGCTAGAGTACCGTGGCATCAGCCTAGCTCACAGCAACCTCAAACCCCTGGGCTCAAGCAATCCTACTGCCTCCCTCCTGAGTAGCTGGGACTACAGACATGTGCCACCATGCCCAGCTAATTTTTTCTATATATTTTAGTTGGCCAATTAATTTCTTTCTATTTTTTAGTAGAGACAGGGTCTTGCTCTTGCTCAGGCTGGTTTCAAACTCCTGGCCTTGAGTGATCCACCCGCCTCAGCCTCCCAGAGTGCTAGGATTACAGGCGTGAGCCACCGCTCCCGGCCTAAAAGATGGTATTTTGATTGATGTCTAATTTCTGTCTGTGTCTCAGAGAACTAGAAAGGGGTATGGTGCTTTGGGTTGATAAACCTCAACCCTCTCTGTTCTTCTTACTATTTCTGAGGCTTACCTCAAGGAGAAAAACAGGTGGATTGTCAACACCTTGAGAGAAGAAACTTTGTGTACTCTCCTCCAGCCCAACAGACATGTGGCTTCCACGCTGTGGGCCCTCAGATGTAAAAGTAGTCCAGATAAAGTCCCTGGAGCAGGGCTGTAATACGGCATCAGGCTGCTCTAAATTAGAAGTCACCTGATGCCAATCAACTCTTGTCCAGGCGCTAGCTTGATAAGGAGCAGGTTAGCAATGATGGAAGACTTCTTCAGAATAAGGAAGCTTCTGGAACAGTAGTTCTCAGCCCAGGCTGTACACGGTAATTACCTGGGGAGTTTTGGGGAAACACACACACACACACACACACACACACACACAGAAAGACAGAGAGAAAGAGGATGCCAGGCTACATGCCACACAAATGAAGTTGGAAGCTGCAATCTCTTGGGGGCTGGGACCTAGGCATCAGTAGTTGCTAATATTCCCCAGGTGATTTCAATGTCCAGTCAAGGTTTGGATCCCATGTTCCAGGCCAGCCTTGTTTTGGCATAATCAGTAGTTTGTAAGAAATGCAGACTCAGGGCCCAGGTGATTCATACATGCATTAAAGTTCAGGAAGCACTAGTTTAGGATACAGGCACCAGCTGTATCCTAATCCTGGCTGCACCAGCTGATTGATTTGGGGCAAACTGCTTAATCTGGCTAAACCTCAATTGAATAAACTATGACAGGGCCACACAATGGAATACAACATAGCCATCGAAAGGAATGTGGAATATCTTTATCTACTATGGAGTGATTCCCACAATATCTTAACTTAAAAAACCAAAATGTAAATATATATATAGTCTATTTTAATAGATATATCAAAAACTAGGAAAACAGACTCTGGGGAATATTAAATCAGATAATATATGTAGAGTAGTTTGCATTGTGTGTGGCACATAGTAAGCGCTTAACAAATACCAGATATCATTATTCCTATGGTGATGCAGTCAGTAGCTGGTAGCTCAGAGAAATTATGTGGGTGCCATGGCCCTGTGGTTTCAGCAAGGCGCTTAGGAAATTCTCATGTTATGAGGACACAAAAGAAAAATGTGGGCTTCTTAACCTTTTATTATGGAAAACTTCAAAAATGTACAAAAGTAGAGTATCATGAATGCTCAATTCCAATGACCCAACTTAAACAATCATCAACTCACTCGTGGTCTTTCTTGTTTCATCTTTAGCCTCAACCCCTTCCCTGCCCTAGTGGATTATTTTGAAGTAAATCCCAGATACATCACTTCATCCATAAATACTTTAGTACATACCTCTAAAAGATGAAGACTCTATTTTTTTAATACTCCCACAGAACTATTGTAATAACACCTAAAAATGTAATAATTATTCTCTGGCCGGGCGCAGTGGCTCACACCTGTAATCCTAGCACTTTGGGAGGCTGAGGATCGCTCAAGGTCAGGAGTTCGAAACCAGCCTGAGCAAGAGCGAGACCCCCGTCTCTACTAAAAATAGAAAGAAATTAATTGGACAACTAAAAATATATAGAAAAAATTAGCTGGGCATTGTGGCGCATGCCTGTAGTTCCAGCTACTTGGGAGGCTGAGGCAGGAGGATCGCTTGAGCCCAGGAGTTTGAGGTTGCTCTGAGCTAGGCTGACGCCACGGCACTCTAGCCTGGGCGACAGAATGAGATTCTGTCTCCAAAAAAAAATAATAATAATAATAATTCTCTAATACCATCAAATACCAGTGTTTAAATTTCCCTGATTGTCAATCTTCTTTTTTAATAATTGTCTTGCTCAAATTAGTTTCCAAACAAGGTCAACACATTCATTATATTTGTTTGCTTTATCTCTTAAATCTTTTGTAATCTATAGGTTTCCCCTCCATTTATTTTTCCTTGCAATTTATTCACTGAAGAAACCAGGTTGCTCTTCCTGAAGAATTCCCCACATTCAGGATTTTAATGACTGCATCCTTATAGTTTAACCTGTTCTTCTGTCCCTCCCATATATTTCTTACAAATTGACAGATCTAGAGGCTTAATTATAATAGATTCAGACTTGATTTCTTTAAAAGAATTCTTCATAGGTGGTGTTTTTTTATTCATCTCATCAGGGGAACAGGAAAATCCAAGTTCATAACATTAACTGCTTATTTGCTTTATCATCTCATTTTGAGATTTAAGATTAGTGAGTCAGTTCAGGGGTCGTCAGGCTGATCTGTTCATCAGAAAGTTCCCTGGAGCAGCCTTAGTTCAAAAATTAAAAAATTAAAAAAAAAAAAGAAAGAAAGTTCCCCATCAGCTTTTCACCTACTGGTGTTAGCAGCCATTGGTGATATTGCTTAGAACCATTATTTCATTAGGGCCCACAAAACTGTGATTTTCTAATCCAAATATCTCTTCTACACTTAATTAACTGGAATACTTCTATAAAGAAGAAATTTCCCTCCTCAACTCTTCGGTATCCTAAAGTACAACTTGTATAAAAAAATGCAGGAACAATTCTTTCCCTTTATGGACCAGTTTTCAGAATAAGCTGATTCCCTAGCATCCTCTAGAGGTAAACAATCAATTGTTTGTTTATTTTCTTTTTAGATGGGGTCTTGCTATGATGCCCAGGCTGGAGTGCAGCAGCTATTCATATGTGCAATCGTGGCGCACTATAGCCTCAAACTCCTGGCGTTAAGCAATCCTTCTTCCTCAGCCTCCTGAGTAGCAGGGAGTATAGTGTACACCACCATGCCCAGCACTGAACTCATGGGTTTTAAAAACATATTTGATGAATTTCAATCCATTGGAGTTTGTAACCTTTTTGATGTTCAAATTGTCCCACATTTGGCCAAAAGAAGCTTTTCAGATTGACGCCTGAGTCATTTAACCAAGACTCCAGTAGTCTTCAACAGCTTCCTTGTTTTCTGGTATTACAGAGATTCCAGCCTCAACTCTGCCAATTTCCTGTCCAGATCCTGAATCACCCATTTCTCCAAGGAGTAATGGTTCCTGTCAGTAGGAAATGATATCAAAAGGCCACAATTTGGACACTAGGAGTGCTCATTGCTACTGGGTCATTTATTGTTTCTAATCCCTTTTGGTGGATTGAGCTAGAAAGGACATTTTTTTACAAAGAAAAATATATTACGAATTTATACAAATATTTTACATTCATTTTTAGGGTTACAGAATTTTTACTTAATTTCTTTGATTTTCATATTACCCTAAAAATCCAAGTTATAACATTAGCTATGTATTAATATTTTCTTTATCATTAAATAGATGGAAAATAGCTTCAGAACAAATATATCAATATTATTATTAACAATGTGTTTACTGAATATTGTTTAAGATTTCTTTGCAGTTCTTTTTATCCTTAGGATATAATGCACTAGGGATGCAAAACCAAAACTCTTGTGTTTTAAAGTCATTTGAAATAATTTCTCTGTATGAAGGTCAGCCATTGACTCAATACACAAGTCCTTTTTTTGTTTTCCATTTTGATTCCATTTTCAGGGATTTAAAATAGTTAAATTTAATTTTGTTACATAATTACATAAAATAGTAGCATGATTCCAGTGTCAAATTTACAGAGCAAGTCACGTTCAGAGACAGCTAGCGTTCATCCTTGAACCGTCCACTCTGCAACCTCCCTCCCCGTCTCTATAAGGAATCTTTTTTAAAATTCGTTTTTGGTTACCCTTACATAAAATAAAGAGATTCCAGTCTCAACTTTTTTTTTTTTTTAGTCGTACTCATGGCTAAGATTTATTACAGAGAAAGGATACAAAGCAAAATTAGCAGAGGGAAAAGGGACATGGGCGAAGGCCAGAGGACACCAGGCCCGAGCTTCCAAGAATCCTCTCCCAGGAGAGTCACACAGGACTCTGAGCCCCAACACAAATAAAAGATTTAGGTTTTTTTCTTAAATAAAAGATTCTGTACTATGTATGTTTTTCCACATTTTTTTTTCCTCTTAGCAAAATATTCTGCAGTTCACTCCATAACGGTATGTAGATAGTCCTCATTTCAATTTCTAACTGTGTAGCACCCCAATGTGGATATAGCATGGTTCATTCAGCCAGTGTCTTGATGGACACCTGAGTGATTTCCAGGCTTTTGCTGCTTACAAAGTGTGCTATGATGACCAGCCTTGTACGGACATCTTTGTCTATTTTTGCCAATGTATCTTAGGCTTAGACTCCTAGAAGTGGGATTGCTGGATCAAAGAATAAAAGCACAGGTCATTTTGCAGGACAGAGTCAAATTCCCTTACTGGAGTAGACTGCTTCTAAAATGGTGCTTCCAAAGGTTCCCACTTCCTGGTAAATTGTCCCTTGAGTTCAATTCACAAAAGTGATAGGATGTCACTTCCAACATTAAGTTACAAAAGACTGTGACTTCTGTTTTGCTCTCACACTCTCTCTCTTTCTAGTGCTTTTACTTGCCTGCTCTAATCAAACAAGCCATTGTGTGTGTGCTACCCTATGGAGACGCCCACGTGGCAAGGAACTGAGGGCAACCTGTAGCCAACAGTCAACAAAGAACTGAGACCTTCCGTGCAACAATTCAGTGAGAAACTAAATCCTGCAACAACCAGTGAGTGGGCTTGGAAGTGAATCCTCCGCAGGTTGAGCCTTGAGATGACCACATCCCTGGCCAACACCTTGTTCACAGCCTTGTGAGAGACTCTGGACCAGAGGACCCAACTAACCTGCACCTGGAATCTTAAAACCACAGAAACTGTGAGATACTAAGTGTAGCGTTTTAAGCTATTAAGTTTTGGCATAATATTTCTCATACAACAATAGTTAAGAGATACACCTCCATACGGGTTGTGTTTGTTAGGTAACTCTAGGGAGAGTGCTGATTAATCGACTGATGATGAGGCCAACTGCTGAGGTCAGTTGGCAGTAATGCTTTGTGGGGTGCTACAGGGCCATATAGAGGAGGCTGCAGGCCTTGCACCCCACTGCTGTGAGCAGGACCTCAGAGAGAGTCCCCCACCTTGAGCTAAGGGTGAGAATAGGTCAGGGCCATAAAATGGCACAGAAGTACACAGAGAAAAGCAGGGAATGATGTCTATTCCATCAAAAAGAAAACAGGACTGTAAGGGAGTGAAGGGCATTTTCAATCTTTGCTCTTTCTCTTTAACTCAAAGAGCTCCTTAGAAATGCAGTGTCTCAGCCCACAGACTCAATGAGTCAGAACCTGCATTTTAACAAGATTCCCAGAAGATTCTGTAAATATGAGTTTGAGACTCTAAAGTATGGGAAACTCTGGCCTATATAACTCTGTATGGTTTGGAATTTTAATTTTTTACATGTATTCATGTATTACCTGTGTAATTTAAAAAATTATTAATAAAGAGACTAGATTACAAGAAATGAGAAAATCCAGGGGGAGACTGCCCCCCCACCAGATGGTAAGAAAGGAATCCCCTGAGACAGTTGGGGAGGTGACAGCCGGGTCGCTCCCTCTGAGAGCTGGGAGCTTGTCTTTAAGTGGACACACCCCACTCCCAGAGAGAGGGCAGGAGGGAAGAGGAGGAGAGGTCCCGGACAAGCCCCCAGCCTGAAGGTTTTGTTTACCTTCACCGCAATAGCTTAAGAGCAGGCATCTGGCCATCGTAGGAGCTCATAACTGTCATTCTAGAAGTACTAATAGCAGAATTACTGCACACGAGTGTCCATGGGCTCACAACTCTGATGACATCATCATGACAGCAAGTAAGAAAAAAAATTCAAGTAAATCTTTCAACAATTACCACGGTTTATCTTTTCCCCAGTTCCTTGGATAGGCAAGAAACTGATTTCCAGCTGTATGTGATAATGAAAGCGTTTTTCTTTCTTTCTTGTGTTAAATACAAGCAAATTGATGAAATAGAAGATACTGTGTGATTGCTAGGAAATCAGTGATTCAGATGCTGTGGCCATGGCACCTGGGGATGGGAGGGGAGAAGACGGAGGTCGAGGAAGCTGGTGCAGCCTGCCCATGCCAAGGACACCCAAGGGTGATGGGCTGAGCTCTGGAGGAGGAAGGATTTGACGTCATCGGGTCCAACCTCACAGTTTAGGTCCTGGAGGGTGAGAGACGCTGGGAGTTGGCTACGGACACAGGACTAGAACTCAAAGGGTTCTTCGCTTTGCCTACCCATTTTCTCTGCCCCCTTCCACACTACTCTCCCTTGTGGCTCTGAATATTTTACAGTATTTATATTATGCTTCAATAAAAAGCTGTGGTTTTTTGTTTTAAAAATAGCATTGAGGAAGTAGAAGGAAGATATTCAGTGCAGGTTTTTAAAATGTAGGCAAGGAGGTCAGAATTTACACATAAAAGCAGGGTTTGAAGTAAGCCATTGAAATTAAGGAAGCCTCATAAAGAGAGGGGTCTATTTGAAGTTTCCTGTAGGATCTGGGCTTTAAGCCAGACCTTAAAGAAAAAAAGCAGCTTGGTGGGAGTAGGAGCTAAGCAATGACTTGGGGCGAAGCCCTGCAGCCCTACTCAGAGCCCATACCCTTCCTTCTGAGAGACCAAACACACGATAGACAATGGCTAGGCATATGACATTATGACAATAGAACTCTGACCCAAAGCCCATGCAGTAACCAGCCTGGGATGCCAAGGAAACCGAACGATAACCTGTGTAGCAATCGGCCCAGAACAGTCAGAACTTGGTCAGTGACTGTCAGCGTCTTCCAATCCCTCAGCCACCACTCCCCCTCTTCCAACTCAGCACCGACCAGAGGAAGCCAAATATGTTCCCAACCAATCCCATAGGATGCCCCTCTACTAGTCAGCCCCACTTGGTGTCCTCATGCCAACAACCTACAATCACAGGACACCTGAATCCTTCCCTTTTTTTTCCACTATAAAGTTTCCCAGACACCTGCCACATGTAAGTGGTGGTGGCTGACTCCATGAGCTCCGACTAAATGGCCTTTCTGTTCTCCTTTGGGTGGTCTTCGTTTATTTCCATATCTCCAACAAGGTGTCTAGACACAAACTGAACATACTCATGAAACCAACGCCCTGATCAGGAGGTAGTCAGCACCCCAGAACGACCCTTTCCAGCTCTATCCCTCCCAAAGTTAACCATTCTCCTGACTTCTAACACCATAAATCAGCTGTGTCTATTTCTTGAACTCCTGGCTTCAAGTGGTCCTCCTGCCTTGGCCTCTCAAAGTGCTAGGATTACAAGCATGAGCCACCACACCCAGCCCAGTTGTGCTTATTTCTGGATACAGTGAGTACTCTTGTATGTACTGACTTCTTTTGTTCAAGATCACGTCTGTGAGATTTATCCAGGTTGTTGTGTGTAGCAATAGTTTCATTCATATTCATTGCTATATGCTAATATTCTGTGTGATTTCACCATAACTCATATATCCATTCTGCTGTGGATAGACATTTGGGTTGTTCCCAGCTTGGGCCTACTGTGAACAGTGTGGTCACATTCTTGCCCATGTCTTGGTGGACATAAGCTCTTGTTCCTGGGGTGGGCACACCCAGGAGTGGAACTGCTGGGTCACATGGTATGCACATGTTCAGCTTTAGTAGATACTGTGTTTCCAACAGGGTCAACTATCTTAGTCCATGTGGGCTGCTATGACAAAAATACCTTAGGCTGCGTACTTTATACGCAACAAAAATTTATTCCTCACAGTTCTGGAAGCTGAGAAGCCCAAGATCAAAGTGCCAGCAGATTCAGTGTGCAGTGAGGGCTTGCTCTCAGCTTCAGAGACATGATGTCTTCTCACTTTGTCTTCACCATGGTAAAAGGGACAGAAGGGCTCCCTTGAGTGTCTTTTTTTTTTTTTTTGAGACAGAGTCTCACTCTGTTGCCCAAGCTAGAGTGCCGTGGCGTCAGCCTAGCTCATAGCAACCTCAAACTCCTGGGCTCAAGCGATCCTTCTGCCTCAGCCTCCCGAGTAGCTGGGACTACAGGCATGTGCCACCATGCCTGGCTAATTTTTTCTATATATTTTTAGTTGTCCAATTAATTTCTTTCTATTTTTAGTAGAGACGGGGTCTCGTTTTTGCTCAGGCTGGTTTCGAACTCCTGACCTTGAGCAATCCTCCCACCTCAGCCTCCCAGCCCTTGAGTGTCTTTTATAGGACACTAATCCCACCCATGACGGTGGAGCTCTCAAGGCCTAATCACTTCCCCAAGGCTCCAC
>CAUYRT010067792.1:0-11788 GCA_963574885.1 Lepilemur ruficaudatus | reverse complement strand
AGAGAGAGAGAGACAAAGAAAAGAGGAGGAAAGAAGGAATAGAAAGAAGAGAAAGGTAGATTTGAAATCAGGTTGCCTCAATTCCATTCCTGGCTCTACCTCTTAACCAGTTCTGTGTAATTTCTGGCAAACAACAATCTTTTTGAGTATTTGCTAACATGGGGAAAATAATACAAATTACACAAAGTTTATTTAATATTAAGTGAGGTAACCCATAGAAAACACTCAGTATAATGTCTGATATGTGCAAAATGATAAATGTGAGATGTTAATATAATTTCACAAAAGTAATGGCTAGTGGTTTAGGCTAAAATAACCATACTAGATACTAATCTACTCAAGTGTACTGCATCCTTATTGAGGAACCTCCAAGAGATAGGATTGCTCCTATTCTTACAGGTTCTGATGAGTTCATAGGGCAGATCACAATGGGTTTTATAATTGTTATCGGTTCTGGGGTAGATGCTAATGCCTCTCTCCCCATTCCCATCTGTTGTGGTTCTCACAACTGTCACTACAGCCAGTATTCACCCCACATGCACAATTTGGGATTATACCTAAGCCCAAGTACAGAAGCCTTTTTTTTCAAAATAACCCAGAGATTATAACCTCTTGTTATTTACGCATTTATTTTATTATAGCTTCTTATCCCCAGACTTACAGTAACCTTTAGTGATATTCTACCAGAAGTTCTAAAAGTTGTTGTGTTTAGTATTCCTCTATTACCTTAAAAATGATTGAAGAACCCAAAGTGAAGTTTTATATAGTTTATATCTATTCATATTTACCATATTAGAAATTAAAGCTGAGAAAATAAAGTGTTATGTTAAAATATTTTAAAATATTTATAATTTAATATGTCATTATTAGATATTAATATTATAACATGCTTTATGACAATAAGTATTCATTTACAGAAATAAACCAGTACTCTATGCTGTCCTAGTTTCTGGGGCTTTATACACACAATATCACATGGACACTCCAGCATATACACACAGATCTTCTCATGCTACCTGGAAACTCTGACTTTTCTAATAAGTTAGAATATACTGAAAAATTCTTCCAATCTTTCTTCTCCTGGGGCAAAGTACCCACATTGCTTTTAACACTTGTGAAAGATGCTTGAATCAGAACAGAAGAAAAGTCAAGCACAATACCTCTATGCCTCTAGGCTCACAAGCTTCTTATGTAGTTTCTTTGCCACTCTCCTTGGTATTATAGCTCCCTTGCTTAACTCCTTTGCCAATTGTTCATTTGTCAGAACTGTTCCCTGCTGGGTCCTTTCTTCCAGAATAGTAAAAATTCACTATAAACCACCTGACTTTCTTTTTCCCAGTAGACTTTGTTATATTTCATACTGTTTTCTCTGTGTCTAGGGTGATACCTTACATATAGTAAGCACTCAGTGCAACTGATTGAGTTAGGTGAAATACGATGCTTCATTGTAAAGGAAAACTACTTTCCTTTGAATCAATTCAAGGACATCTCAGATGAGAATGAACATTGAGGAAGATGAGAAATACATAAAAGGTAAAATAATTTTGCTAAAAATGCCAATTGTATTGGTTAAATGAGTCAAGAGAGAACTCTGTATTAAAATATTCATAGTTAAACACAATTCTACATTTAGAAGAGACTCAGTCTACTGCAACAATGACAGTGGCAGATAATGGTCACAGAACTCATTTTTAAAATAGATCCATTACTAAAAGCGTTTGTTAAGCAATAAAAAATTGAAAATCGAATCCTATTTTTTAATTTAACTTTCATTAAAACATTTGAAATAGCTTTTTAATGCTCCTCTTACCAATCTATGAACAAAATGAATCTCTTAACAGATACATTTTTTAGAAAATGCTAATAATGAAACTTATGTTTATGTCACAGACTGTAATTAAAACACTTCATGTTTTGTATGATTTTGTGTAAACACTATTGGTCCAATAAATTTAAGTCCAAAGGAAAAGCACTGAATTTGTTATAGCTAAATAGAACACAGCATATTGAAAGTCTCCATTTTATTAAACTCTCTTCATAGTACTTTCAGCCAAACTCTCAGTCACTGCAAATATTCTGTTGGTAACATTGGAAGGAGAAAAATATTTGCAAAGATAGAAAGGAGAAAAATATACAGGTAAACTGAGGAGGCAAGGATTGAGACAACCTCAGTTCTCGAATTGACTGACCCAAAGTTGGTAGGGTAAAAGACCCGGCAGCCAGCCCATCTACCCTAGCAGTTTTTGCAAAACCCTACAAATTTAAAAATAGCCTAGAGAACTGTGGTGGGAAAATATAATTTTAAAAAATCCTCTCCAAACCTAGAAAACCTGTCCATAAAGGTAATTGAGAGAGAAAACAGTTTCGTTATTAAATAAGTACTAAATTTGAATATGATGCACATCACAGGTATCTACTAAGAGATTGTAAAAACAGAAAGAAATTTCACCTTTTTATATAGCCAGACAAATGCAACCCTTTACATACATATTATTTTCAAGGTAAACAATAGCTAGTCTTGAAGCAAGAGGATTTGACAGCACCATTTGTCATACATATTAAATAGTTCATCCTAGATTCACCTGATAAAGTGAGGTGGCCATTAATGTTAGCTAATTGGCTTATTCAAAAGTAAAACACACTTTTCATATTTTTATGACAGGAGGTAGTTTTTGCAACTTGGAGCAAGGCACTCACTGAAGTTAGGCTACTAAGCTCTCACAATAGCTGGCAGATATGTGTGCTATCTCTCTTGATGTTTACATTTCAAAGGGGTGACTCCCATGTACTTGAGATTTTCCTAGGTTATAAAGGTCTATCTAGTTTTCAAAAGGATTTATGTGCATTTCAAAGAGAAAATAAAGTACTTATGTAATTACAAGTTTTCTAAAAGTAAATGTTCTAAGAGAAAGGAGAGGAGAGAAATATCTTCCTTTATTTTCAATATGAAGAACTAAGCCTTTTTATTTTGTATTTATTCTCTTAACACTATTACTTTGATAGTATTAATACATTGCAATAGATTAAATAAAATGAATTCACAGGCAACCTATCAACAATAAAATGTCTCTACAAATAAATTTTTCAGACTATATATCATCTCTTTTAACAGGTTTATGGGTGATTCACAATTTAACTGCAAAACATACATGTATAATATCATTGGCATAAATATGCTGCCCAATAAAAGGGTTAACCAAAATACCCAAAACAGCTTAGTTTGATAATGATGAAGAAAAACCAATAATATTTAATTGGCATTAAGGATAGTACAAACTCAAAATGCCTCTGATGATGAACAGGTAAAATCTCCTACAGAAAAATATGAAAATCCCAATTATCTGTAGAAACCTGGCATTAGTAAAAGCCAAAATTTTTAGTAGAATATAGACTTAGAATTTTCATGAAACTTGATCTATGAAGAAGTTAGTATATATGTATATACACACTAATCATATATATGATATACATACATACATATATATGTGATATATATATTTGAGGCCTAAAACCAAGCCAAGGATCCCATTTCAAAGGTAATGCTATCACACATTCATATGAGACCAGGCTAGCATTAGATGGAGGTTGGTGGACTCTTAAATGTCTAGAGTTAATAATCTCATGATGCTACAAGGCTGTCTTCATTTAGTATCACTTAACCCTTAAGTCTTAAATCAGTTGCTGTAATTATCACACCTTTTGTATCTTCAGTCTAGTTCTAAAAATTCCTTTTGAAATGAGAACTTTACCTAAACTAGATTTTAATAATTATTAAGCCATTATTGATCAATTGTCGTCTTTGCCTAGGTTGCCAAAAAGATGTTTGCCTTCCACCTTGATGCATACTGTTTTGTGCAATTCTCTTAAAAAGGTGCCAAAGCTTTTTGATTGCTGAGGGTAACTGAAACAAACCTAGCATTTTTTTTCTTTTCCTTTCTTAAATCAAATTAATGGAGGGGTTTAAAGTGTTTTAAAATTTGAAAGAAAAAAAAAGCTCAATGACTTTATTATATCTAAAGAAAGAAAGAATGGAAAAGATGAAGTAGATTTGTGCCTAAATACTGCTTTTACAACTATTACTTTAAGATGAGTCATTTATGTTTTCTGAATCCGTTTCCTTACAAAAAAATTGGGTTATGCACCCACCGCATTTTTTTCATGATTAGGCAAGATATGTAACTGGTTCAGAAAACACCAAAATTTTCTATCCTTCATCTTTCACTGAAGTATGGGGAATGGTACACAATGGAGGAAGTTTTGATAAAAGTGTAGTATAATGTTTGACAAATAGAATTCTACCACTATGGAAATAAAGAATCTTTATAAATTAGGAGAAATTATGTGAGCTTTATATGCCTTCAGAGAGTTAATGTAATTTTCAAATAATGAAAAAGCTCCCAAATAGGGACCAGAGAAATTTTGATCCACTGAAGAATACTGGCTGGGAATAATTTTAAAAGCAGATTGCATGGAAGTCTCTGTGAATTGTTGTACTTATAACTGAATCAAAATATATATACAGAAAGCTCAGAGTATCCATGTAACCAGCCTCCCCATTAGGAAATGTAGTATTATTAACATGTAATGATCCCTCTTCTTACCCTCTTCCTTCCCCCAATATTATGCATGATTCAAGACTTTATGGCCACCCTGTATATAAATCAGTTAAGTCAAGTTTGTTAATTGTGCTGTTTTATACATCCCATATCTTCATTGCTTTTTCTATCAGTTATAGAGAAAAGTGTCTAAATATGTCCCTTTATGCTAGTAAATGTTTACATTTTCCCTTTTTGTTATATTAATAGCTTCTTTATATACCTTGAACCTATATTTTTGTGTATATATAAATTTAAGATTATATATTGATGTTCTATTGATGGCTTTATCATAAAGGAATGTTCTTCTTTATCTCTAGTAATGTTTTTTCCTATAAAGTCTCCTTTGTCTGATATTAGTTTAGTTGTCCCATGTTCTTGACAGATAGTGTTTGCATAGTCTTTTTTCTACTCTTTAACTTGGAATTTTTAAGTAATATATATGTGATATAAAATATATATCACATATATATTTAAAGAATATCCTTTATAATATAGTTTCACTCAGTCCATTTCGGTAGTTGTATTTTATTTGAAGTATTTATTTATATTTACATAACTACTACAGAATTGGGTTTATCAATCTTTTGGGCTCATTAGTTTATGTTGTTGTTTTTTTTCCCTTTATTTACTTCTTTGGATTTACCTTATATTTTTATTATTCCTTATTATTCCACGTATTACTTTCATTAACTGGTAAGATATATACTGTCTTATCATTCTCAGAGATTACACACACCCTTGACTTTTTAAATTCTAATGCAAGTTATGAGTCTTGTCATATTCTTAATACACCTGGAATTACAGAAACCTTAAATTCCCTTATGCTGTTTTTATTATGATTGTTCTTAATTTCAGTTCTGAATATAATTTAAATTACACCATATTTTATAAAATGAATATTTGCTTTTATTTAACTTTATATTTACTTTTTCTAATGTTCTTCATTTTCTCCTGCTTTTCCCTGTTTCCTTTTGGGATCATTTTCTTTCTCCTTAGAAAACTGCCTTTAGTTTTTCCATTCTTACAGACCCGCTAACAATAATTTCTCCAATCTTTGTGTGAAAATGTTTTTTCCTACTTGCATTTTTGAAAGATATTTTCAAGATATTTATAGAATTCTATGTTGAATTATATTTTCTTTTGCCATGTTAAAGATGGATGCTGTGCATTGTGCTGGATCAAGGCTGGAGATCTCCACACACGTGAACCCAGATCCCATGATGCACCCCACTGCTATTCCTCTATACTTGCTGATTGCTTACAAGGAGTCTTACATCTTAAGTATTTATGAATGTCTTATTTTTTTCTCCTCTCTCAGCCCTGTAAACTATCTTTACAACAACTTCTTGCAGCCCAAAAGATAACTCCCCTGAGACAATAAAATTCAGATTCAACTTCTAATTTGAAAAGGGAAATGGAAAATATATGACAGAAATAAGCAAATACATATCAGAATAGTTTCCACCCAATCCTAAAAACAAAAAGGAAGTCTTCACTGTAGACATATCGAACTTCACAATAATGCTATACAGAGACGTCTTGCCTACCTTTACTCTTTATTCAAGAAAGCAAGAATTTGTTTGTTGTATTTATTCTCTGGGTTTACTGAAATTATTTTTGACATTTCAGAGCTCTGAGGCAGATGACATCCTTTACTGAGAAAGAATTAAAACCTTCATAATTTTGTCACCACACATAGTTAACAACATAAAGTCAACATTTTCCTACAGATGTAAAGATAGTCATTTGATATGAGAGGTGAAGCCAAAAACACAATGAGTGACACATTTGTAGCATACGTTTTTGTCATCATCAAATAATCATGCTTTATGCATCTACGGACTCCATAGATACAGATTAGGAATTTGCCTAACAATCAAATTATATTCCTTATGCTATTGTTTTATTCTAACTTATCATTGTACCAAAGAAAGCAATATGACTTCTTGACTTATCAATATTTTGATTAAGTTTTTACATCATATCCCATAGTCAAAGACAATGAATTCGTGTACTGACATAAATACACACACAAAAATAAAAAGAGAAACACTTTCCAACCCAACAGAGAAAACCTTGAGCCCCTTCTAGTAATTTACTGTCTGCCTCCCTACTAAAATAACTTTATCTTTAGCTTATATAATATTGGCATCTGTAGATATGTCATGACCCTTACCATATAGGATACTCTTGTGAGGAAATAGATTGAATGTAGCTGCTTATAGATCAGGCAAGAATTCCTCATCTAGGAATTCCTGTCCTAGGTAGTGGACAGCAAAACCAACACTCTTGTTCTTAAGCTCACCTTCACAGTAGTGCCAGGATAGAGATTAAGTCTGTATATTTTTAAAGTACTTGTTGTATCCTTTATTCAGGGAATGCAAGACTCCTCAAAGCTGTTTTTCTTCGGGAAAAAAAGTCAGTTAATGTTTGAATTTTGTGTGCTTTCCTTTGATACCAAGTTTTCTTTTTATGCTCATACTGTTAAAAGAAATATTTTATGCCTTGTGCTTATGAACTTCCTAGGTGTCAGAAATACTTAGGAAATGCATTGTAAATCACCTGGTACATTAATAAGGGCATGGAAACCCTTTTCCCTTTCTCGATTTTAGAGATCTAAATATTACAGATTTCTTTCACTATTGTCTTATACATTCTGTAAAACTTACTTATTCTTGAGCTCCAGTTCCATATTTCTGTGTGCTAGGTAACTTCACCCAAATGTTCTAACATTGTCTTAAATCATTATTGCTCAAATTACATAAATTACATATCATCTTTTCTTATAACGTTGTTGACTTTGCAAGATTATTACAGTAATAACAACAACAAAACTGTCTCTGATTCTGAAACTGGCCTCTGGAAAGCAAGCTTGGATATCCTGGCTTCATCTTTGATTTCTACCTTCTCCACCTGCCTGCACTCAATCATAGGCCCAGAACTATCCCTCTACTTCCTAATAGCTCTCCTGTGAATCTGCCACAACACTTTTAATTTCTCACTAACTTTTGGGCTGAAGTATTTTATTAGCTATCAACTGGTCTTTAAACCTTAGACTCTTCTCATTACAAACTTATTTTCCTCTAATAAATTATATTTCCAAAGATCAATTCTGATCACAAGAAGATGTCTCTTTCTTGGTCTTATCTACATTGGGTCAAGCCCAAACTGTGTCTTCAAACTTCCCTACCCAATATTTTTCTCAGTGTTATTCTCGCCTCATCTTATGCTCCAGCCAATTTGAAATTTCAGTGCTTCAATTCTGTGTCCCATGCTTTCCCACAGCCCTAGTACCTCCTTAACTTCCTCCTTAACTTGATCTCCACCATAATCACAGGTCTTTGTTTTACCAAATCTTCAAGATTCCCTTTGAATTCCAGCTTCTCTAGCAGTCTCCCTGGTTTAATCCCCTTTAAGTTTCCATAGTTCTAAATTACCATTATTAACATATTCATTCATCTCTGAGAGGACTTGTATTTGCTACCTGGCATTAATTCTCTATCTTATTTTTTATAATAGACTTTCAACATACATTATAATGTTAAAATATAAAAATCATACAAATATAAATAAATCTGTTTTAAAATGTTTCACAGATGGTCAAAAAACTTATAGTAATTGTGAAAACCTTCAGAAAAGCCATGAAGAATGTCATATGCAATCCCACCACAAAGAGATAAATCTATCCATTATAAGTATTCTATAATAAACAACCTTATACATAAATTTTGTGCACAGATTTTATTGTTTTCTTTGGACAGACTCTTATGGAGCTTACAGAATTGAAAGAGAACCTTTTTATTTAAAGTTGTTTTTTTGGATTTCCGTAAGACTTCCAGTACAATTTTTATTGAGGGGATTACAGAGGCAGCAGGAGTATCAGATGAGCAGTCTCCTGTTGCCTTCATGGCGTTGTTTATTTGTTTGAAAGAGATCTTTCTTGAAGGTCCTTTAAACATTTTGCAAATTGACTTTCGGAAAATAATATTTATCAATTTATTTCCATGCAAGCAACTGGAAACTAAATTGATTGTTATAATTTTCAACTCCTCTTGAGTAATCAAGAAAAAGTGTTATATTGTATTAATTTAAATTCATTTACTTAACTGAAATGCTATCTTTCAAATTAATTTATTCAACAAATGTTTACTCACATTCTTGGCCTACTATGTTCCTATCACCTTCTATCACTATGCAAGAACTTAGTGGGGCGGGGGTACAAAGCAGACATGGTTCCTGCTTTCCAGAAATTTGTAATCTGGATAGCAACAAAATTAAAAATAAAAAGGGCACCAAAGTGGCTTTATAATTATAAATTATAATAAGTGCTGCACAGTATTAGGAAAGCATATAGGATAGTGACTTAAACTAATCATGGGCATGCAATTTTCCCTGAAGTATTATTTATTCTTGATAATTGGTTATTTAAATGTATTCTTTTGTGAACCAGCTTTTCATTTTCTGTGCCTATTTTTCAACTGAGGTGTTTGTCTTTTTCTAATTAAACATATTAAAGAAAATTTAAAGGAGATATAAATCCAGTATAATGTCATGATCAAAAATAAATACTGAATACTTCATTGTGAATTGCTTTTTGTTCAATGCAAACATGTGCAATTTATAAGTATTTATTTAATGTGGTGATATAATTTTGGACCCTGTTCTTTATCTTTAATAGTAACACTCTATAAGTACTTAATTTGTTTACTTCTCTACCATCTCTAATCAGAATATAAGTACAAGAATGCACAGTTTTTATCTATCTTGTTCTAAATATTACTAGGTTTTGGTACACATTAGATATTAATAAAAGTTACATTTGGTAATAAAGCATGAATATTTTCAGCAAATGCAATTCTGACACTCAACATTTTTGACAGTAGTATAACATTATATGGACATTTTTATGATGGTGTGCTATTATTTTAACTTTTTCATTTATTTGTTAATACTTTCAAATATTACATAATTAATTAATATTTTAATTAACACCACAGTGCATATGGTTTTTCCCCAATTTTCTTTTTTATATGTTTCCTAATGTGGGAAAATTGATTCAAAGGAGACTGCCAAATTTTGCAGGCAGTTTATTATAGAAATTGAGCCTGCAGACATCAAAGACAAATTGCTTTGAATTTTAGCCTCCATCACTACCAGTCACATAACCCTGTGCCTCTACTTCCTCATCTGTGAAATGGCAATAATGACAAATAAGGTCAGTGGGAGAATTAAAGGAGTTACTCTATGCTGTGCTTAAAATAGTAGCTGATAAGAATTAGCAATATATATGTAAACTGTTTTTGGTGTAGTTGCTCTGTTATCATATAAGTGGCTTTTAAAACAAAATTATTATATTTAGAAAGCACTAAGGATTCCCCCTAAAAAAGGATACAACTGAAAGAGGTTTGAGGCTGAGTACACTGAGTTCAAATAATTTAGCAGGGTGAAAATTAGCAAACAACAACAGCAACAAAATCCAGGATGAAAAGCAAATGTTTAGCTATATGAAAGGAATAACATATCATTGTAGCTAAGGTTTTGTGGTATTGATTTAGAATCATGGAAAGGGTTACTATTACAAAACTATACCAGAGAAAGGGGCTTAGGTTTGAACCTTAAATGAAGAAATGGCACCTCATGTAACCTCAAGTAGACACATTATAAAGACAGTCGCTTCTCTTATAATTTCTCTGTGTTATTCTTCTGAATGTGTAGCCATCCTTATGCATTGACATATGATTATGCCATGTTGCTTTTCAAAACAAATGTTCTAATTTGGCTGTAAGATCTAGGAATTAATCTATATCTGATGTATCTTTAATACTCCACTGCTTTCCACTTTGGTATTCATTAAGATCTTGGCTCTGTTGTCAGATACCATGAATTAGCAGTGTGACTTAAGTAAGATAATCCATCCCTTCAAGACTTGAAAACAAAATATCATTTGAAAAATGGTGAAGCTAAAAGTATTATCTTTATTGGATTGATAAGAGCTCGGTGAGAAAATCCATGCAAAGCGTTTGGCAAAGAACTTGACAAATAGAATACCAACTATTATTATGTCAGATAAAATGTAATGTAGATGTTAAAAAGCATTGGCTCTATCCTCACCCCATCTTTGTTGACGTATAAATGATGAAAATTGTATATATTTAAGATGCACAAATTGATATTTTAATATAGATATACATTGTGAATTAATTGCCGTAATCAAGTTAACATCCATCACTTCATATAGTTACCATTTTCTTTTCTCTTTTTTTGTCATTAGAACACTTAATATTTACTCCCTTAGCAAATTTCAAATATGCAATGCAATATTGTTAGCTATATTCACATTGCTCTACACTAGATCCCCAGAACTTGTTCATCTTGTATAACTGAACCTTTGTACTCCTTGACCAACATCTCTCCATTTCCCCCTTCACCCAGCCTCTGGAAACCACTATTTTACTTTCTGCATCTATCAATTTGACTGTTTAACATTCCACATCTAAGTGAAATTATATTTACTGCTTTGTGTCTGGCTCACATAAGCATAATATTCTCCACGTACATCCACGTTGTCCTAAATGTCCCAAATAAGTATTTGCTTATTTTGTAACACTAATAATCTCATGCGTGCATACATGCGTGCATACGTATCTCACATTTTCTTTACCCATTCATTCATCAATGGACATTAGGTTGTTCCAGTCTCTTGGCTATTGTGAATAATGCTGCAATAAACATGGGAGTATGGATATCTTTTTGACGTACTGATTTTATTTTCACTGAATATATACTCAGAAGTGGGATTCCTGGATTATATGCTAGCTTTATTTTTAATTTTTTGAGGAACCTCCATACTTTTCTTTTTGTAGAGATGGTGTCTCGCTATTTTGCCCAGGTTGGTCTTGAACTGCTAGCCTCAAGTAATCTTCTTGCCTCCACCTCCAAAGTGCTGGGATTACAGCCCTGAGCCACTGCATCAACTGTACTTTTTCTTTTTTTTTTTTTTTTTTAAATGTTCAATGCTGTTTTTATTAGGTTTTTTTTTTTTTTTCTTTTTTATTGGGGGAAAACTACAAAGCATTTACAGTATAATGTTTACAGTCACAATTTGTAGTGAGCTGATTTCCCAAAATATATTACCACTCAAGTTGACTTATCTTGTTACATTCAAAAACCTACTCTGTCAAAGTAGTCCA
>CAUYRT010067791.1:0-27321 GCA_963574885.1 Lepilemur ruficaudatus | reverse complement strand
GCTCACAGCAACCTCAAACTCCTGGGCTCAAGCAATCCTCCTGCCTCAGCCTCCCGAGTAGCTGGGACTACAGGCATGCACCACCATGCCTGGCTAATTGTTTCTATATATATTTAGTTGGCCAATTAATTTCTTTCTATTTATAGTAGAGACGGGGTCTCGCTCTTGCTCAGGCTGGTTTCGAACTCCTGACCTTGAGCTATCCTCCCACCTCTGAATGTTCTTTTTAAAAAACAGGATTAGAATATTATGACTCATGCAAAATAAAGTAATCAGGTTCAAACCCGAACGTTCTTCTTCCTCACTTAAATTTTTGGGCTTCAGCCCACAGGACAGAACATGTCCTGTTTCCCTGGTTCATAATATATTTTTAATTTCTGCTTTTCTAAGAAGAAGAAACAAATAAGCCAGGGTTTTATAAAATTATTTTCTCTCTCTCTCTGTCTTTTTAACATGACTGAGAAGCTATAAAGGGAGATTTACTGACCAAATTGAAATGAGGTTGTTTCTAGACCCTGCTAACGGGGCGCTTGTTTTCTGGCTTGGAGACCCTGCAAGGCTGGCATCAGACACGGTATGTTGGGCCACGTTTGGAGACTTGGGGGAAAACATGTGCGTTGCTCTGGGGGAGAGGACACCTGGGGAGTTTTTCTGAACTCCACTTGTACTCCCCACGCATACCACAGTCAAAGTGACTTCAGGTCTCCCGGTCCCCCTTGCCTGCGTTCACATATTCAAGAGAGGAAGCGATTTCTGAGACGCCCAGCATGGCTGAATAGATGCAGAGGGTGCTCTTGGGAGAGGCCTGGGCTGGCAGTGGGGTGTCCCAGCTCTGAGGGCGGTGGGATGCTGGGATGCGCAGGGGAAGCTCTCCTATCGCTGACCACACACCCTCAAGCTCTGGTCACATAGCAACAGACGCAACCAGAGGGGAGCCTCAGTGTGAGCAGGAGTGCCCTGAAGAGCACGGTGACTTGGGCAGCCTCTGCCTCAGTCCTGGGAGGGGGTCTCAGTGCCTGGGGGTGGCCTTCGCTCCAGTCACCATGACTGCAGGGAGGGCTCCTCTGCTGCTGGGAGGTCGGATCTCAAGGTGAAAGATGAGGAAGTGGCCTTAGTCAAGCAAGCATGCTCAGAGGGTCCCGTCTCAGTGGCTCAAGAGTAGGGCTAGCTTGCTCCATGCCATGTTTTCTTCACTTTGAAGTAGCTAATGGAAGCTATCAGGGTACACATTTCCCCTCAAAAAAGCTTTTTACATTTTGAAAGAGAAAAAGAGCAACGTGTAAACATTTTAAAGGTGTTTTGATTGGCTTGAGGGCCAACCCGCCTCCCCGCCTCCCGACAAAGTTTGCCAGAGACAGAGGGAATTCTAGTGGAGTTCTAGCGCTACCTAGTGGTGGCTGGACAGAGAGACGGGGGGAGGGCCAAGAGGGAATGGGGCACACAGGGCTGCTCTCTCTGCCCGGAGAAAACTTCCTGCAATCCACCCTCACTGGGAAGACAGCGCCCCCTTGTCAGTGCAATGGTCACTTTTAGTGTGCCTCTGAAGAAATGTGGGTAGAAGTGAGATGTCACACTGCCAGCAGCACTTGGAGAAACTGGCGTCGGGATGCAGGGCACGCGGTGTGATTTAAGGCTATCGGCTTATCAGAGAGTCACCTCACACTCCTATTTGTCGTTCAAGTGTTGCCACGGAGGAGTTTTACATTTTTATGGAGTCATATTTATCATACTTTTCCTTTATGACTCTCTGGTCTTCGCAACATTCTTGGAAAGGGGCTCCTGCCAAGTGAAGGCCATTTAAAACACCCATGAGAGGCCAGGCGCAGTGGCTAACGCCTGTAATCCTAGCACTCTGGGAAGCCAAGGCAGGAGGATTGCTCAAGGTCAGGAGTTCGAGACCAGCCTGAGCAAGAGTGAGACCTCGTCTCTACTATAAATAGAAAGAAATTAATTGGCCAATTAAAATATATAGAAAAAATTAGCCGGGCATGGTGGCGCATGCCTGTAGTCCCAGCTACTTGGGAGGCTAAGGCAGAAGGATCCCTTGAACCCAGGAGTTTGAGGTTGCTGTGAGCTAGGCTGACGCCACGGCACTCTAGCCCGCCCAGGGCAACAGAGTAAGACTCTGTCTCAAAAAAAAAAAAAAAAATTCTACTGTGTTATCAACATGGTGACTCTTCAAGTTTTGAACTGACTTGGGAGCTGTGGAGAGTGAGAAGGAGGGGATGGAGGAGGTGACAGGCAGGAAAAGCAGAGCGACATCGCAGAGGGAAAGGGACGAGGGTGGGGAAAAGCAGAGAAGGAGGGGCAGGGGCAGGGAGGAAGAGGAGAGGATGGGGGTCCCCGCCTGAGGTCCTCCCTCTCCTGCACGCTCGTGTGAGCACTCACAGTGCCCACCCCGGCACACACAAGGCCACAAGTGTACTAATACCCATCCCTCAGATACTACACCCAGAATCCTCACTGTTCGGGGGGCGTGCCACAGTGACAGGTGCTGGAGCACCACCTTGTGGGTATTAATAGCTTCCACTGAAGCCACCAAGATAGTGACTCCATCCATTTAGGAACCAAGCTGGCAGGTTCCTTCTCCCTCCTCCCTTCTGGGATTTGGCTGGGAAGGTCCTCAGGGCCACGGCCACATGGAGGCTGCTCCTCTGCCTCCTGGCTGCCTTGGCTTAGAGGCCTTGAGGTTCTGCCCAAAGTCCAGGGAGGGGTGGGTCCTGGCATTCTCTGACCCCCTGAACTGGGTCTAACCACAGTCCCTGCCAGAGAAGGGTTTCTGAAGCATGAGACCCCTCAGAAGGGTCACTGTCATCCACACCCCCCTCCTCTAGGTCCCTGCTGGCCAGAGACATAGTTGACAGTTAATGGTGGTCTCTGGAAAGAACTAGGGTGAGGCTAGGGAGGGGACCTAGGGTGCAAAATGTCAGAGGCTGTCACTCGCTGGGGCAAATGCAAGGCTGGCATCTGCATGAATTTGAGAGTCAGCACCTCCTTCAATTTTGTACCAGGAATGCCCTCCTCCCTTCATCCTGATCCCAGCCCTGTTGATACTCCCATCATCTCCTCCACCCTCCCTCTCGGGTCAGGGGACATTTCTGTGCTGCCCTCAGTTCCCTGCCTTTGTCCCTGATGCCTCTCACCTTCCTTTGGGGCTCTCTGGGGTCAGGCTGCAGAACCCTTCGCTGCCTCTGGACTCAGGCCCTCACTTTGCTCCTTTCCTCTGACCTTCTCCATCTCTCCCCTGCTTTGCCCACTGCCCCAGGTTTAGGCTGTGTGGGGCTTGTGACATCCCTGTGGTCCTCTACCTTTGGGGCTTCGCCACCTCCCATCCCCCTGCCCCTGGCTTGGCCCCTCTTTCCAGGAGGAGGGAGAGGCGGGACTACACTAGCAAGGGCCCTGAGTCTCCCTGCAGCCACCATCTGCAAATCCTAGCCAGGACCTTGCACTTCACACACACTCAAGGGGGATCTGTCTCATCTATACAGAGTCCGCATATTTAATCTGACTTGTAGAAGGCCCCAACCCAGCAGCTGCTCACCATGACTTCACTCCGGCAGATTTCAGGCAGTATATAAGCGAGCATGGGTGTGGATGCGTGCGTGTGTACAAGTCAGTGTGTGAGACAGGGTAGAGGTGTGTGTGCAAATGTGTGAGTGTGATGCTGCTCAGAGCCCGTGGATTTCCGACGCCTGAGTCATCAGCTGGGAGTGTGCCTTGGGAAGATACTGCCCATAAATAAGACAGCAGTCCCTGACCTGCCGGGGCCATCTGCAGCTGGCTGGGCACGTGATCCCGGGCATCCGAGAGGCCGGACACTGGGGTTGGGGCTGTCTTTCCTTCCAGACTCCAGAAAGCAGCTGCCACAGATATTTCTAGTTCTCCTGGAGTCCCAGACATTTAAGGGTGTGAGGCCTGGAATGGGGTGGGATGGAGGGCAGCAGGGGGAATAAAGGGTGGTCCAGAAGGCTCTACTCCCAAGGGACTTCGTGGAGTTTCGCTGGCAGGCAGGGGGATTCATCCATTCTACAGAGACCCCCTCTGTCACATGCCAGGCACTCTCTCAGGGGCTAGGGACACCATGGCAGATGTGGTGGACCTACGCTTACCCCTCACAGAGCTTATGTTCTAGTGGGGAAGGCAGAACATGAGCAAGGGGAAAGGCTACTTTTAAACTAATCCTGTATAAATGCTATAAAGAAAATAAAACAGAATAATGGTATGGAAAGTGCAAGAGTGGTGGGGGTTCTTCAGTTGGGATGGTTAGGGACGATCAGGACATGAACTGTGCCTGAATAACAAGGAGCTGTCACATGGAGACTTAGCGGAAGAACCTTCCAGAAGAGGATGGACGAGGTGCCCATGTCTTCATTGGACTCTGGATCAGAGTTGTTGAAGCCAGATCAGGGAGTTAGAGATGACCTAGAGGAGCTGGAAGGTTGATTTTCTGGGCAGGGCCAGGGACCTTGGAGCATCTTCTACCCGGATAGTCTGGGAGAAAAGATATTCCGGGTACAGGTAGGAGGAGAATGACTTCATTTTCCCTTCCTGCAGGCTCCTTGGTAGCAGTGTTGAGCTACACTGATGGAAGAGTCATTTGAACTGGGCACTTGCTGAAGCCCCCTTCCTCCACGAAGCCTTCTTTGACTGCAGGCTCCACCCCCCCACCGCCCACGCACAGGCCATTATAGCTGACAGAGCCACTCAGTTCAAAGTTGGTGGTTCTCTGATGGTTTGTCCCTGAAATCTGTTCCTCTGGCTTGACCAGAGGCCCAGTCTTGTGGGTCCGGTCTGTACCCATCCAGAAGCCCGCGCTGCCATCTGTCCAGTGACGGTGCTTGCTCTGAGTGCTCGCCCTAGGGTCCCCTGAGATCTGACTGGGAGTGGAGGGTCAGGTGCTGGGGTCCCTCTCTCATTTAGGTTTCTTTCTGGAGCTTTTCACTCTGCGCCAGGCCCTGTACCTGGTTCTGGGGAAACTTCAAATTAGGGCTATTTCGCCTCGCCCCTGTCCAGGGAGCTCAACGTTCTTGCTGTTCTGTTCCTTTTGTTTTCATGCCCAAGTTTCGCTGCTGGGTGAGAGGAATAAGGGCAGCCCCTGGAACCCCGATCTTCGCCTGATATCTTACTCCCACCCGCGCCGTGCCCGGGGTCCCCCAGCGGCGCCGAGAACCCGGTGGCAGCCGAGAACGCGTTGCGCCCCGGGGCCACATCTGGCCGAGCAGGCGCGCGCGTGTCACTAAGACGCTCATTCACCGGCGCAGCTGTCACCATAACAACCAGAGCGAGGGAATCCTGGCGACGGCGGGGGCGGGGGCGGCGGTCGCGGGAGGGACCCGGCGGGGGCGGGAGCGCGGCGGCCGGGGGAGACCAGCCTCGGCGGCATCGCCCAGCGCGCCCGGCTCTCCACAGAGCCCTGCTCCATGCAGACCCGCCGGCGGGAGGGCGCCACGCACGTCACCGCAGCGGCCGTCCCCGCGGGCGGGGACCGAGCCGGCCGCCAAGCCGCCGAGCCTCCGGGCAGGCAGAGCCGCTGAGCGCCGGCGCCTGGAGCCCTGACTCTATGGCCCCTGGGGAGCGCGCAGGAGCCGCCGCGCCGCCCACCGCCAGCCCGAGCCCGCGCGCCAGCAGGAGGAGGAGGGGAGCCCCGGGCGCCGCCGGCCCCGGCCCAGGGGCCCGCCCGCGGCCCCCGCCCCCGCTGCGGGGAATGGGACGCAGGTAGCCCGCTGGCGCGAGGACACCCGCGGCGGGCAGGCCCCGCCGAGGACCGCGAAGCCCACAGCCAGGCAGGAGAGCAGCTGCCGCCCGCCCCCGGCCGCAGCCCCAGCAGGGCCCTCCCCCGGCGGCGCGCCCCCGCGCGCGCACGCCCCGCACACCCGACCTCCGCCACCGCCCGGCCTGCGCCGGCCCCCGCGAGCGCCGAACCCCCTGGGGCCGGATGCCATGGGTAACAACTTCTCCAGTATCCCCTCTCTGCCCCGAGGAAACCCGAGCCGGGCGCCGCGGGGCCACTCCCAGAACCTCAAAGGTAGGCTTCGCGGCCGGCGGGCGCAGCTGGAGGACTGGGGCGCAGGTGGAGGGGCAGGGAGGTGTGGTTGGGGAGGACCATGCCACCTGTTATGCTTATTTGGCGACTGGCCGTGGAGGTGGGCTGGGGGTGGAGGGGTGCCGGTGGGGGTGGAGAAAATCGAGCAGGATGGCGCTCCTGGGGTCTGCGCAGTTCTTCGTGCCAGCACTGGAAACGTCACTGGGGTCCCCTCAGGCCCTGACGCTAGGCGAGCATGAAGAGGTGGGGAAGGACATCTGCCGGGTGGACAGGGGAGTCGGGAGTGTGGAGGGAACCTCAGGTCATCCAGCTGAGCTTCTCAAGGAGGCGCCACGGCTCTTTTTCATCCGCCTGGGGCTGGCGAGGTCGGGCTGGAAGCACTAGTTGCATTTCCAATGAGAGGGTCTTCAACCTCAAGGACTGACTTGTAGCAGCTTGGAAGAAGGGGTCAGAGCTGATGGTTCCTGGGGTCCTCTGCAGTTTTTGAATCCCTTGAATCACCTTGGTTACCAGCTCCCCCAAAGATCAGATATCCAGTCAGAACCCTAGAAAGGAGGGGCTGGAAGCCTTGAAACGGAGGGACATTTACCAGGAGGGTCTTTGCTCTCTAGGTCCCCAGATCCACCCAGCACCCTCAGGGTGGCTCTTGGCCCAGCCCCAGGTCTCGCAGCTTCCATGCTGTGTCTGACCTTTGGAAGACACTGCTCGATCTTCCTGGGCCCTCAGATTCTACTAATTCCCTTCAGGAAGCTGCTTTTCTGTCACCTCAGAATCAGTGGCACTTGTCCTGGGCATTCTGATGGTTAAAAGCCAAGAAGGGAAGCCCTTGCACAGAGAACACTGCATTTTTTCAGACCCTCAGGGTATGAGAAGGACAAGAGTAATACTGCCCTTTAACATAAAACATCAACACTTGCAAAGAACTTTCACAAACACCTTTTCAGGGAGCAGGCAATTTGCTCTAGGTCGTTAGCAGAGCAGAGCTAATCATACCCATTTTACAGATGAGGAGAACTAAGGCTTGTTTCAGGTTCGCAAAGCCAGTGAGAGGTGAAGCTAGGCTGCAGACCCGTATTTTCTGACACGGAATCCTGTCTTCTCTTTTGCTGGATGGTTAAGACTAAGGGAGAGGACCACTCTCTTGCATTCTAACTCCAGCTCTTTTAGAACTTTAGCTCTCACTTGCTCAGGAAAATCAATTGGTTTGTTGTGTTTTCCTGGAAATTAATATGACAATACATGTCAAGACCCTTTTAAAATATCAATTTGGTGACCTTGTAATTCTACCTATAAGAATTAATCCTAAGGAAATATAGATGCAGTCAAATACTTACAGCACTGGACTAGGATGTTCATGGCAGTGTTATTTATAGTGGGAAACAACTTAAATACTCAGTAATCATGGCATATACTCTCGATGGAGTACTATGCGGTCATTAAAATTATATTTTTGAAGAATATTTGATGACTTGGGAAAGTGCTTATGGTAAGATGACAGAATACAAAATTATAAAGACTGTATGATGCCAGTTTTGTTTAAAACAATTATGTGGTGGCTCACGTCTGTAATCCCAGCACTTTGAAAGGCCAAGGCAGGAGAATTGCCTGAGGCTAGGAGTTCAAAACTAGCCTAGGCAACATAGAGAGACCCCATTTCTACAAAAAAAAAAAAAAATTAGCCAGGCATGGTGATGTGCACCTGTAGTCCCAGCTACTTGGGAAGTTCAGGCAGAAGGATTGCTTGAACCTAAGAGTTCGAGGCTGCAAACAGCTATAATTGCACCACTGTACTCCAGCCTGGGTGACAGAGCAAGACTCTGACAAAAACAAAAACAAAAACAAAACAAAAGAAAAACCAGCCAACACCAACAACCAACAAAAACGAAACAAACAAAAAAGCTAGTAAGGAAAGTTTCCAAAAGGTTAACAATGGTTTCCTCTGGGTAGTGGGATCATATGAAATTTCTTTTCTTTTTTTGTTTTGTTCTTTTCTAAAATTTTTACAATAAGCAAGTATTATTTTTATAACCAGGAATAAACTATCAGTGTTAACGTGTATAACGACTGTTTCTGAGTATTGGAATCTGATTCCCGATGATGGAAGAAGCCATGAACATCACTGAGTTTAACCTCCTCCCTTATGAGGCAGAAGAGTGAAGGAAAAGGATAGTGATTTGCCCAAATTAAAAAACTGGGCTCGGGCCTTCAGGGGCTGGGCTTAGCTGGGGGCCAGTGAGTTGACTTAGCATGTTTTAGTACTCACAGACTGCCCCCTTGAGAAGACTCTGCTCCATCCTGGACTCTATGGAAACCCAGAGGGGACCCCAGTAATTGTACCTTTTTAAATCTAAAGTTTGAGACTGTGGGGATCTTGAGGTCTCTGTGGCAGGAGGCAGGAGGGGGTCCACATTCACACACCTACTGGAAGTGGCCATGGGAATTTTGATTCTGCCCCTTCCTAGCCTGAAATGAAGGATAGAATGTGTCCACGAAGGCTGCCTATTGGTGCCCTCTGTCCTTCATCCAGGGTCCATGTAGGTGTATTTGCAGTGAGGGGCAGAGTGACTAGGGCAGTGGGGTCGTGCTTCATGGAGAAAGATATAGAGAATAAAGATTTGCCTCCTTTCCCAGTGCCTGCCTGCTCAGAGCTAAGTGTTGAGGGACAGGCAACTACAAAAGCCCTTGCGGAGACTTATTCAGCCTCACAGATGGGGATTGGATGGGCCACCGCCCATGTTTTTTTTGATTGTGGTAGAATTTATTTAACCTAAAATTCACCATTTTAACTATTTTAAAGTGTATAATTCAGTGGCATTTAGCACATTTACAATGTTGTGCAACCACCACCTTTATCTAATTCCAGAGTATTTCACCACCCCAAAAGGAAACCCCATGCCCATCGAGCAGTCACGCCCATCACCCTTCCCCCAAGTCCCTGGCAACCGCTAATCCACTCTCTGTCTCTATGGATTTGCCTACTCTGGACATTTCATGTAAATAGAATAACATATGTCCTTTGTGTCTGTCTTCTCTTAGCATAATGTTTTCAACGTTCATCCATGTTGTGGCATGTATCTTCTTTCCTTTTATGGTTGAATGATATTCCATTGTGTGAATATGACAGATTTAGTTTATGCATTCATCAGTAGATGGACATTGGGTTGTTTCTACCTTTTGGTTTTTATGAATAATGCTACTATGAACATTTGTGTATAAGTTTTTGTTTGAACACCTGTTTTCAACTCCTCTGGGTATATACCTAGGCATGGACCTCCCATCTTTCAAAAAGTAGTGCTTCTTGAATTGGGCACTTCACAAAGCCACTGGTTGTGACAGCTGAAGGGAGACTGTCACCTTCTGGCTCTGGCTGGGTGTGACACCAGCCAGGCACCTGTTGTGTCCGGTCTTTTTTCTACGATGACTGAGACTCCTGCGAGGCTGAGAAGGAGATGCTAAGGTTGGCTAAGGGCCTTCTTAAGGTGGGTCAGAGTGAGCCGTGGGAACTTGTCTACAGACACTGAGCTTCTTCACTGCTCTTTAAGGGTGCAGCTAGGGGCTGGGTCCTCCTTGGATGAGGACTTAGCCACTTTTGTTGTGCCTTCACATTCTTGCTGCTACTCCCCTGATCTGAGTCCTCATCCCAGATATTGCAACAGCTGCTGTCCTAGTTGGCCTCTCTGCCTCTGTCCCTCCTTTGATACTGCCAGAGTGATCCTCCCATGGTACTAATTTCATCATGTCCCCGCCCCTTATGGACTTCCATAATCGATGTTCAAGGTCTCCATTCTTTGGCCAATCCACAGATCTTCCCGTAGTCTGGGCTCCTTCCTTGGTTGTCATGATGCCTGTAGATGAGGTGAGCTCATCCAGCTCTCCGCCCCCAGGAATGCCGCAGACAGACCTAAGGGGTGCCTGGTGGCTTCCTCAGCACCCTGAGACTTTAGACAGGGTGGCTGAGTCAGTCCCTGCTTGAACCCTGAGCACCCATCTTGCGAGCCGTGGTTTTCAGTTCAGTTTTACCTGTGAACTCTGTTTTGTTAATCGTCATAATAGTATTTATAGTAGTTACCATGTGTTGAGTGGTTACTGTGTGCCAAGTACTTATATGTGGATTATTTCCATTAACAGCTTCTGGATAACCTAGTGAGGGAGGTAGTGTTGTCAAAGGTTTATAGATGGGGAAAAATGAGGCTTAAAGCAGACCAAACAGGTAGAAACTGATGGAGCTGGGATTCAAACCCAGGGCTCTCCAACTTTAGAATTCATTATTGTGACTGCTATATTATCCTGCCCCCACAGAATTCAGCCTTGGGTGGCTTCCGCCTTCCACTGTGGGAAAGAGACTGGGGAGCAATTTTCTAGTCTCTGGACAGACCTCCGGAGGAGGGAAGGGGCACATCATGGGGTCTTGATGCCTTCCTCACTTGGTTAATCAGAGGACCACGGGGGCTGGGCTAGTGTGGAATTCCCAGCCCTCGGCCCCTTATACCTTCCTAAGCCATGTAGACCCATCAGCCAGTCATCAGACACTTTGGAGGAACTTGCTGTTCCTTTGGGCCAGTATGTCTCAAAGTGAGGTTTTTCTGTGCCCACAGTCAGCTGGATGTGTGTCTGCACTGTGGGTTCCCAGCTGCCAGCTCAGACCCCCTGACTCAGAATATGTTGGGGATGGGGTACCCAAACCTGTATGTTTAATAAGATCCTTGCAATCTGAGAGCTGTCGAGGCTGTGAGGCCTCAGAACAGCCCTGCCCGGCACTCTGGAGGAGGTGGGATGAGGCTCCTCAGAGGGGGACAGCTGGGAGTTGGCGGAGGTTTGGGGTGGAGCTAGAAGGGTGTCTAAGCAAGTGGCCTGGCAGCAAAGGCACGGAGTCAGAAACTTCGGGGTTCAGGGACAGTGAACATCCCTCCTGCCAGGGATGTGGGGCCCCAGTGGGGAGGTTAACAGGACAATCTTTGAGGGTAGTCCGGGGTCATGTCTTGGAGGGACTCACATGTCAGGACTGGGTGGCTTAAACAACAAAAATTTATTTTCTCTCAGTTCTAGAGGCTGGAAGTCTGAGCTCCAGCATGGTCGGATTCTGGTGAGGGCTTTCTTCCTGGCTTGCAGATGGCTCCTTCTTGCTGTGTCCTCACGTGGCCTCTCCTTGGTGTGTGCGTATGGAGAGAGATAGAGATAGAAAGAAAGAGAGAAGAGAGAGAGAGAGAGAGAGAGAGAGAGAGAGAGAGAGAGAGAGAGAGAGAGAGAGAGAGGGAGAGGGAGAGAAAGAAAGATCTTTCTCTCTTCCTCTTATTACAAGGCCACTAATCCTATCAGGTCAGGGCCTCACCCCTATGACCTCATTTAGTCTTAATTACCTCCTAAAAGCCCTGTCTCCAAATATAGACACATTGGGCATTCGGACTTCAACATATAAATTTGGGGGGATAAAATTCAGTCCATAGCAGATGGCATGTGCCCACTTCCCAGGTGTGCACATTGAAGCCTAGGCATTGGTTCTATAATCGCAGAGCCCAAGATGGAGGCCAGATGGGCAAAAGTGATGACAGAGGGAGGAAAAATGTGGGGAGGGAGGAGGGTGGGAGATGGGCACTGCCCAGGGCCGGCCAGAGATGCCTGTTTCCTGTTAGTCTGTGACGGTCTCATTCCTGGACCTGCACACCCAGGGCCTGGAGACTGAGGGACTGCGTCTCACTGAGCCAGTTGCTTTGGCAACCCTGGGCAGGAGGCAAGTGGTCTCCTTGGTAACGCCTGGGAAACTGGCCTCAGGGTGGCAGGGAGTGAACTGGCCAGTGTCCGTCAGTCCGGGGGGCACAGGCAGGGCTGGGCTACCGAGCCAGCAGGCCTGTGAGGAGGGTCAGCTCACGGAACAGCCTGGGCTGCCTTATGGCCACTCCCCAGCAAGCCAGAGCCCAGAGGCCCTGTGGGGCTGCCTGGCTGGACCAGAGGCACTAACAGGCCAGCCCAGGAAGTTGGAGGAGATGGTGGGGGATGAGAGGGGGGAGAATATGGATTCTGGATGACAGATCCAGCTCCAAGGTTTATTAAAAAGATGCTTGTCAGGGGTTATTACCAGGATAGCTTCAGGAAATGAGCAGGTGCTGATGCCTGTGGGGGCAGGGGGCACAGGGCACAGAGAAAAGAAGGGCTAAGCGGGGAGGAGGAGATAATAACCAGGAGTCCCTGGGAGGCAGGTGGGAGGCCCTGGTGTTTTCTCTGCTCTAGCTACAGTTCTGATGGAGAAGGCTTAGAGCCGGGTTTGGGGACTGAAGTTCACCTGGGGTGAGAGTAGGGGTTCTCTGTATGTACTGATGGGGAGCGTGAGATGTGGGTGGGAGAGCTCATTCCACATTTAACAAATGCATGCTAAGCATCAGCCGGGAGCCAGACTCTCCCCCAGGCCTGAGGCTCTGGCGGTACACAAAATAGACAGGGCTGTCACCACGGGCTTACCCTCCAGTGGGAAAGCAGACGGGAACAAAAATGGCACATGAGCAACGTGAGTCTGGAGATGATGAGTGCTATTAATACTTGCGTTCTGTGTGCTATAGCCAGTGCCGTGCCCTCTACACCTCTCGTCTCATTTCATCTGTATGATATCCATGTGGAGTGGGTAAGATTATTAGCCCATTTACAGATGGATAAGCTGAGACTTAGAGAAGTTAAGTAACCTGCCCAAGATCCGTGGCTGGTGTGAGGTGGAGCCGGGGGATAGGGGTTCTAACCAAGATCTCTGACTTTGGAGCTACCATTCTTTTTTTTTTTTTTATAACATTTTAAATTTTACAACAGTAGATTTACAGAATTAGTGCAAAAATACTACAGAGATTTCCTATAGATCCCCACACCCAGTTTCCCTATTATTAATATCTTACATTAGGAAGGAACATTTATGACAGTTGATGAACCAATATTTATATATTGTTATTAATTAATGTCCATATTTTATTCAAATTTCCTCACTTTTCCCTAATGTCCTTTTTCTGTACTGGGATTCCCATTTAAAATACCGCATTGTGTTTTTAATTATCACATTGTATATTTTGTTGTTATGTTTTCTTAGGCTCCTTTTGGTTGTTAACAGTTTCTCACACTTTCCTTGTTTTTGATGACCTTGAGAGTTTTGAAGATTACTGGTTAGGTAATAGTTTTATAGACTATCGCTCTATTGGGACTTGTCTGACGGTCCTCCCATGATTAGATCATGGTTACAGGTTTTGGAGAGAAAGACCATAGAGGTAAAGTGCCATTTTCATCATGTCATCAATTGCACCTGCTGTCAACGTGACTCATCACTACTGATGTTGACCTTGAGTACCTGGCTGAATAGTGCTTGTCAGGTTTCTCCATTGTCAATTAAAGTTACACTTTCCTCCTTTTGCATATCACACTCCTTGGAAGGAAATCACTATGGGCAGCCCACACTTAAGGGGTGGATAGTTAGTTATGCTGCACCTCCTGGAGGCTGGAGGACCTACTTCTTTCAACTGCTCTGCTCAACTGTTTCTTTAATTGCTTATGCAAACAGTTACATTTGGGAAGAGGCTGTGGAAGAGAAACTAGGGAACTATAAAGGGGGAACTAGACTTGTCTAGGGGGTCAGGGAAGTTTTCTCCAGGGAAGTGACCTGCAAATGAGTAGGCTTGGCTTCATGTTCCCAGGGGGACAGCTACTAGCATATTGGGTGTGGAACTGTTCATGTATCATCCTTGGCCCCTGCCTATTAAATGCCACTGGCCACCCTTGTTTATGACATTAAAAATTTGACACTCCTGTATCTTTTAAAGCACCCCGGGGGGGGGGGCTGTACTACCCTCAGTTGAGAATTTTGCGCTGGGTGTGGAGGGCCACGGTGAAGGATATTCCTAGGGGAGGGACTAGCACATCACCCTGTGCTTAGGGCAGAGCTTAGGGTTGGCTCAGAGCTGCTGCTAAGGACGAAGGGGCTGAGTAATCCCAGCCCTCCTGGCCAAGGAACTTTCAGCAGAAAATCATTAATAAGCTGCTTCATTGCCTCTCAGATATGTCCCACACCCCTCTCACTCCTGTCCACAGAAGTTAATCACTGGTCACAAAGACTGTCTTTGTGAGGACAGGGCAGAAAGAGGAAAGAGGACCCTTCTTGGGAGGGGGGAGAGAGGGAGGAAAGTATGTCTGCTGGCTTACCTAGGTGGCCTTCTTTGGCCCTGTTGCCCTAGAATGCTATCCTGGCTGCTCTGGAGGTCGAGGTGGGGACAAAAAAGGGAAAACGTTGCCAGGGGAGGGGGCTATGGTAGGATGGTAGCAGGTCCACATGCTCCTAGCTTTCACCTTCATCCTTCCCACTTGGCTCGTCCCAGCCTCTGCCTGGCGTCTGCTGAGAGGCTGATGTTCTCCAGGGCAGAGGCCAGTCTAGAGTGTGTGTGTCCAGGTAGGGGTGTCCAGGTGTCTCTGAGAGGGAGAGGAGGAGACCCTTTGCCCCCATCAGAGTAGAGTGAAGCTGCAAGGATGTTCTGGCTGATTCATTTCTGGTGTTGGTACCTTCTCTGAGCCAGGCATGGTGCTGGGTGTGGAGAATTGAGAAGTGAGTACTGGGTGTGGTCTCTGCCCTTGAGGTACTCTTGGCCCAGCCTTGTCCAGTTCAGACATCAGCCTGTACTCTGTACTGGCAGAAGGGTTCTGGTGCCCTCCTCCTCCTCCTCTTTCTCCATGTCTGCTTTCTTTTCTTTTCTTTCCCTGATCTTCCCAGCAAATGTCCCTTCTAACACATTCTTCCCGAGTGGAGAAGGTCTGGCAGGCCATCAGGCATGTGCTTGGTGGCTGGTGGAAGAGCTGATAGCCACTGATTCAAACATCAGAACTCAAATGTGTCATAGAGATTGTTTTGTCCCTATCTCCTTTAGAGTGGGGAAGTAACTTGCCCAAGGCCATATAGCTGGACTGGATTAGATGGTGACAAGATCTCAAGGCTCTGACCTTGCAGGGTGATGCTCTTAGGAGATGCTAGAAGCTGACCGAAGAGGGACGCCTAAGGGGGACAGATGCTGGCCCCAAATGTGATGTGGATGCCTGCCTGCTTGGAGCCTGCTGTCCAAGGGCTTGATAACAGAAGAGTGACAAGATCACTTAGATGTCCTAAAAAGCTCCCGGGGCAAGAGAGGGGTAAGGGAAGGGCCAGGCAGGAGGTCACTGCAGTCCTCTAGGCAAGGAGAGAGATGTGTCTTCTGCCAGGGTAGGTGATGAACAGAAGGCAAGTAGATTGATTTGGGAGATACCTTGAAAGGTCGACTTGAAGATTTGGAGTGGAGATCCAGCAGAGGGAGCTGCTGAGGAGCTGCTTGTGCTGTCTCTGAGTCCAGACTTCTGCAGCAGTGGTCCGTGGGGCACCCAGGGCGCTTCATGGGGGTGTACATGCTACTGTAGGGGTGCTCCCTTGGGAGCTGTATTCCTGCCAAGGGTGTGAAGTTTTAGAGCCAGGAAGAGAGACAGGTGAGCAGGGCTGGGCTGGCCCTGAGCTGTTGGTTCTATCCCTACCCCCCCCCCACCCCATCAATAATTAATGTCCCTCTGCCTGTAGCTCCCGGGAGGGCAGAGGCAGCACCTGCAGTGCGATGTGTACCTGGCTTCAGCTGGCCCTCACACCAGGGACCTTCAGTCCTGACCTGGCTAGGCTTTCTCAGGTAGCTCCCCCTCCCTGTGGGTGCCAGTTCCCAGCCAGCAGGAAGGGTGGCCATAAATCAGCCGAGACAGGCCAGGGCCGCTGTGGCTTTCCCAGAGTGGAGATCAAAGCCTCAGACCCCCACCCTGTGGCTCAGCACTTACTAAATTATAAAACTGTCAAGGGGAGGCAAGCAGGGGGGACTGGATGGATGGCCCCATAGCAAAACAATGCGGAAAAGTGGGCTGGGAAATGAGGCAGCAGGTGGGAAAGGGAGTGAGGAGAAAAAGCCTGTTTGTCCAGCTCATGGCTTGGGGACTTCTCACAGGGCTGGGTCTGTGCATTTGAATAGCACTTAAACAGTCCCCTCCAGCTCTCTCCTCCCATGACTAGGATTCATAGCTACTTTACAGAGGAGACAAGAGGCCCAGATTGTCATGGCCTGCTGTGAAAGTCATATGTCAGGTTTTTCCTGGGCTTCCTAGGGGGGCCTCTTTGAGTCAGTATTGAGGTGACACCCATTCCTGACCCTTGCCGTCAGGGTCCAGCCAGGAACGCCTTCTGCCTCTGAGCAGACTGGCCTCTCCTCCATCGTCCTGGAACCAAGGCAGACCTTGGACTCAATGGAGTGCCCATCCCTGCCTGGGCCACAGACCTTACCTCCCACCTGTGCTCGAGTCCTGTGCAGGACACCCCCTCTTTTCAGGTCTGAGAGAGCTTAGCCAGTGCCCGACAGGTGCAGAAGGGGTTGTCCGCACCGAGGCTGGGGCTGCAGATCTGTGCGGCTGTGGAGACCAGCCAGACTCCCAGAGTCTGGTGTGGAGCTGAGGAGACGGGGGAGGTGGTTGGGCTGGGCCGTGAGTGACCTGAATGCCACTTACGTGGAGGTTTCTGCATCAGAGGGCAGCCCACCTGGAAACTAGGGCTCTGCTTGCGTGAAGAAGTCCTGTTTCCTTCACATTTTACAGTGAAGGGAGCTTGGGTTTGCTTGTCTGATCCCCAGGTTGAGGTTGTGTTAAAGAAACAAAATACAGTCATTCGTCACTTAATGATGGGGAAATGTTCTGAGAAATGCATCGTTAGGTGATTTCACTGTGGTGGGAACATCACAGAGTGCGCTTACGCAAACCTAGGTGGTGCAGCCTCCTACACACCCAGGCTATCTGGTGTAGCCTATTGCTCCTAAGCTACAAATCCGTATACAGCATGTTACTGTAATGAATACTGCAGGCAATTGTAACACAATGGTCTTTGTGTATGTAAACATAGAAACGGGAATGCATTGAGCTACAGTGTTATGATGGTTACCACTGTCACTAGGCAATAGGAATTTTTCAGCTCTATTATAGTATTATGGGCCCACTGTCTTATATGTGGTCTGTTGTTGACCAAAACATTGTTTCTTTTTGAGACAGAGTCTCACTCTGTTGCGCTGGGCGGGCTAGAGTGCCGTGGCGTGAGCCTAGCTCACAGCAACCTCAAACTCCTGGGCTCAAGCAATCCTTCTGCCTCAGCCTCCCCAGTAGCTGGGACTACAGGCATGCGCCACCGTGCCCGGCTAATTTTTTCTATATATTTATAGTTGGCCAATTAATTTCTTTTTATTTTTAGTAGAGACGGGGTCTCGCTCTTGCTCAGGCTGGTTTTGAACCCCTGAACTCGAGTGATCCTCCTGCCTCGGCCTCCCAGAGTGCTAGGATTACAGGCATGAGCCATCGCGCCCTGCCCGAAACATTGTTATGTGGTGCATTTCTACATCAGAAGAGCCAAGACTGGCTGGCTGTTGAGGTATCTCCCCAAGATTCAGGACTTTTTTTTTTTTTTTTGGAGACAGAGTCTCACTCTGTTGCCCTGAGTAGAGTCCGTGGTGTCAGCCTAGCTCACAGCAACCTCAAACTCCTGGGCTCAAGAGATCCTCCTGTCTGAGACTCCTGAGTAGCTGGGACTACAGGTGTGTGCCACGGTGCCTGGCTAATTTTTCTATTTTTTGTAGAGACAGGGTCTTGCTCTTGCTCAGGCTGGTCTTGAACTCCTGAGCTCAGGCAATCCTCCTGCCTCGGCCTCTCAGAGTGCTAAGATTACAGGCATGAGCCACCATGCCCAGCCTCAGGACTTGTTCTGAAAGTGGAGGTTTTCTGTTTGGTGCTAAGGTTCCTGAGGTATGAGGTTCTATTTTGGGGCAAAGGTGCCATTTCTTCTGGCAAGGTTCTGGGTTGATATTGAGGTTTCCAATTTGAGGGTCTGAGTACCATGCTGAGGTTGAAGTTTCTATTCCTGGGGGGTAGGTTTCTATTTCAGGATCCAGGATTCATGGCTACAGTTGAGTCTTGTGGCTAAGAATCCATCTGGGGGGCTTCGTATTCCAGGAGTCGGTTGAGGTTCCCTTCTTGGGCTTGGGGTTTGATTATCAGGGTGGAGGTCTTGTGCCCTGGTAGGAAGGGAATAGCTAGAACCTCCTTTCTCTTCCAGTGGAGACTTCCTGGGACAGGAAGAAGGGGCCAGTAGAGAGACTGATGTCTATGTGGCCTGGGCTCCAGCCCTTGCCTGGATGTGAGACTGTAGATAAGTCACTTGTAAGCTCTGGGTCTCTGGCTGCAAGCTTTGGTCAGACAGTGATGCTGACTCACAAAGCACCATCCACGCCCACTTGAGCCTCCTAAAATGCCACTAATAGTGGGCTCTGCTGACACCAATGGCCATTGCTCGGTGAGTCAGATCCGTGGGGACAGCACACAGGCTGCCCTGGGCCCTGCCAGCTTGGTCCAATTAGTGCCAGTCGGATCTTAACTTGTGCTGAGTGGCCCCTGGGGAAACGGAGTGCACATTGAGTGGGACACATTAAATCTGGGTCCCTGGGGCTTGGCATGTGGCTCTGGCAGACGGGAGCTGGGCTGGGTTGGGTCGACAGCCTCCCTCCTGATGGGCTAGCCCTTCTCAGGCCAGGCATCAGGGGAAAACATGTGGTAAGCTGTGACCTAAAGGGGCCGGACTGTCTCCCTTGTGCTCTGCCGAGCCATTGGGATGCAGAAAATTTGTCCTCTCGCCCCCAGCTGGGCTGGCACCTGGGTGAGAAACATCTGTGTCTATATTGGGCCACCACCCCGTGCCCCTCTCCCCTTTCCCGCTCCTACCACCTGCAGAGTGGATCTCTCTCTCAGAGAGCCAAAGCTGCTGGGAAGAAAGCATACCATGATGCTTGTCCTGGGCTTTCAGCTTTGTGGAGCCCTCTGGCCTCTTCCTTCCTGGGTGTTGCTCAAGACCCCCTACAAGCTGCTGAGGCAGGTGGTCTTGGCCTTATTTCCTGGCCAACATTTCCAGGCCCCACACTGTTACCCGCTGGTCACACTGCTGCCAGAGGGCCTTGAATGGGAGGCTTCTGACTCCTGGTCTCCTAGCGCCAGCCACCCCTGCTGCAGGGGGACTTTCCTGTTTCGGGGATCCTCCTTTGTTCTACCCACATGGGGGACATTAGTGAATGGGGGCAACACTTTCCAGCTGTGGGGCAATTTCTTTCATGTCCCCAAAGAATTGCTCCTTTGGGATAGAGTCCATTCCTGGTGGCCCAGGAAACTCAGGCACCTGAGAAGAGGGGCGAGTTTTCTCCATCAGCAAGTCTGTTCCAGGGATGTGGGGGTAGCACTGTCTGGGTCTACAGGGACCCTCAAGCCCTGCTGTCTGCACCTGGCCAAGGGACCTGAGAGGCTGAGAGGCCTGGGGGTCCCACTGGCAATGGAAACTCAACCCAGATGTGGGGTTCTGGTGCAGCCCAGTGGGCCACTAGAGTTCCTCAGGGGCCTCTGGAGGGACTTGGGCCGGGCATCCATGCCTGGGGTGCAAGGAGGGAAGAGAAAAGGTAGGTGGGATGGAAAGCCTGGAGCCAAGGCTTAGGCTCTGGAGCTGGACTTCATCTTTGCTGTGTGTGCCACCTTGTGCAGGAAGCTTAACGTCCCCATGCCATAATTCCTAATTTGAGATAATGATTGACTAGTAATAAAAGCATAATAAATATTAGCTGTTGTCATCAGTAGGCTCATTCTCAGGTGTTGGCTTAGGCATCACTTCCCCCAGGAGGCCTCCCCTGCTCACCGGCCAGGCTAGGTGGGGTGGTATCTGCCGCCTGGCTGCCCTGGCTCTCTTGTTTGAGCACTGATCACACAGCTGGCAGGGCCTGTTTCCACGTCCATGTCTTTTACTGTCTCTCCTGCTTACTGTTGTGCTGCTACCACCTGTGCCTGGCACACAGAGTCAGCACAAATATTTTGAAATGAATGCAAGATTGGGCTGATTCTGGGGAATTCAAACTTTTTGTTCCATAGGCCCTTCAGGGTGGCCATGGCCACTGTTTTTCTCTTTGTTGAAATGACATTCTCTGAACCAGGCTCTGGGGCTGAGGCAAGAGAAGTCCAGAGCAAGGTGGAACCATGGGTTCATTCAGTCGTTCCTTGATGGCACAGATGTTCTTTGGGTGTCTTCTGGGTGCCAGGCCCCTTGCCAGGCTCTGGGGACAGGCATGGCCCTGCTTTCATAGAGCTTGTGGACTGATCACTGGGGCTGACAGAGGTCAGAAGTCAGAGGAGAGAGTGGTCAGTTAGGCTGAATGGAATCCAGGAGAACTTCCAGGAGGAGGGGTTTGTTTTGGAGAATCGTGGAGAAGTTTGGAGAGACAGAGAGGAGCTTTCTCTTGAGGGTGTGCAGGGGGCTGATGGAGGAGATGAAGCTGCCTGTATGGCCATAGCAAGGCTGGCCGATGACAGTGTGGCCTGAGGGTGTCGGGGCTGACCCACAGGATTCAGAAGCTCCGGGTACCACTAATCCTAGCTCTGCAGCCACAGACAAGTGACCATCACCCCCTGAGTGTTAGTTTGTTTGCCTCTAAGATGGGAACTGTCAGGGTCTCAAGACCACAGCGTGGCCGGGTGCTGGGGGGCTGGAGCTGCCCTGCAGGGCTTGGCTGGGCTGGAGGGCAAGTTCAAGTGCAGCTGGCCTGTGTGGGGAAGCTGGAAGGCGGTAGTGCTTCAGGCTTGTCTGTTTTGTAAATAATTAAATTCTTATCTCAGGCTAGTTGTGTCCACACTGAGGGAGGCAGGTGGACAAAGCTGGGAACAGTGCTATGTTGTCCAGGAAGTGGCTGGGTCCCTTCTCTTCCCTTCCCCCGTCCCTCCTGGCCTCCTAGTCAAGGCAGGTGGGGCTTCTGGGTCTTCTTGTTGCTGGCCGCCTTGCTTCTTCCCTGCATCTCTCTGTCCCTCTGTCTTTCCCTCCCTCCCTCTTCTGATTGTCTGGTTCCCTTCTCGCTCTTCTCCCACCCCTGTGGACAGAGAGCCCCACCGGTCCCTCTCCACACATGCCCCCAGGCCACAGTGCCCTCGCCATCACCATCGCCCTGTGCCCACCTCGCTTTGCTGCCTGTTGAAGTCTCGTTCCTCCCTGGAAGCCCTACCCTTGTTGCCCCAAGTCTGCTGAGTCTTTCAGGGGGCCTCAGGGGAGCACTGACCTCACCCCCACCCCAGTGCTCCAGAGACGAGCAGGCGCTTTTTCATTTTTAGTGCTTAATACTGGGAAATGTGAAGGTCTGTTTAGTCTTGTCCAGTTAACATAAACCAGCCGGAACCAAGCTGTGGCAGGGAACTTTGCTGTAGTTCCCTTATTTGGAATGAAACTCATTGTTTTCTACTGGGAGGCACTGGGAGCTTTGGGGAGACCCACCCAGACCCCACTCCAGGGTGTGGCCTGGGGGGCCCCTACAAAGGTCACCAAGGTGTCTATGCCACAGAGGCTGGCCCTAGGAATTTCTGTACCTGCCAGGTGCAGGACTGGGGACAGCCTTGGGCCACACCTAGTACCTTAGGGATGGAGAGCGCTTGGGTGCCTGTTGTCCAACCCTGCCTGTTCACAGAGGAGAAACTGAGGCTCAGAGAGAAGGGACCTGCCTGGACTCACAAGGCAAGCTGAAGCAGGTGGAGGTCTAGAACCCCGGGCTCCTGGTGCCTGGGTCTCAGATGCTGTGGGCCAGGGTGCCTCTGGCCTAGGAACTGGGGGGGTAGGGTGGGAGAGGGCGCTGCTACATCTGGCGGGAGTGGCCTGCAGCTGGGGCAGCCTAGCAGGGAGGCCTGGAGCAGTGACTGAGGGGAGGGCCATGGACAGGCTGGCAAGAGGAGAGGAAAGGCAGAGGTAGCTGAGGGTCCAGGAGAGCTGGGTCTGGCCTTGCCTCTGCTATTGCAGGTTCCTCCTTCCTTGTAAGAGGGGCATGGACCCTCCGTGAGGTCTCTGCTCTCTGACTACCTCTGGCCAGGATCAGCCCCTCCTGCCCTCAACCTGGGCCGCCTTCCCCTGGGCTTCTCCCATGTCTAGAATTCCAAGTCTGCAGAGTCATCCCCTTCAGATCCAGAAATTGGTATGGGGGAGAGAGTCTTCCTGCTCAGACCCCCAGAGAGAGCGGGAGCTGGTGGGGGACAGTGGGAGCATCACCTAACACCGTGGCAAGAACTTGGGTTCAAATCCTGGGTTCACATCTTGACTGACATTCATTAGCTGGGCTACTAATTCGGGGCAAAAACTTCAAAACCTGGGGCTCTAGTTCCCTGGCTCTAAAGAGGGGGTAGTGCGGTTGTTGCAAGGATGACAAAACATCTGCCCCCAAGTGCCCCATAAAGGGTGTGGAGTGGGGCAGGAAGCATGACCGCAAGCCAGGTCCTGGCCGCCAGGGCGTGCTTGGCTCTCCCTCTGTCCCCTTAGTTCTCTCTCAGTCCCCCACTTGAGAAACAGCAAGTTTGTATTTAGATGTTCTTTCCAGAGGAAGTTCCCCATTTCACATCGTTTAAAAAGAGCTTCTCACTTATTCACTTACACTTTGCACAGAGAACACACAGCTGGGGCGTAGGAAGCTGTAACTGACCAGTGTAGGGCTGGGAGAGGAGAGATGTTAGAAAGTGTGGGCCTGGGAAATCCTAGCTCAAAGGCCCCGATGCTGGGGAAATTCCGGCAGGAGACACTGCGTTGTTTACTATGAGAATTCCATTCACCACTCTTTGAGCAGTAACACTAGTGCATTATCCAAGGCTGTTTATAAAGGTATAGTAAACTTTCACTGCTGCAAGGTCAGTGAGACACTCATTTACAAAAACTCATCTTGTTGCCAAGAGCAAACCACCACCTAGTGAAACATTTAACTCAGCGGTAAAAGTGAAAGGGGATGATGTATGAACCCGTGTCCACGCAGGCCCTGGGCATCTCTGGGAAATGGGAGCTGTTGAAGGTTTTATATTTGCTTTTTGGAAGGATCACTGTAGCTGCCCCGTGGAGGATGGATTTAAGAGGGGCAAGTTGGGAGACAGGGAGACCAGTTACGATGAGGGTGAAGTTGTCAACGGGAAGGATGCCAAAGCCTAAACCACAGTTATGGTTAAAGAGAGGAAGGGACACATTTGAGACACATTTAAGAGGTGTGCTTGGTAAATGAATGGTGCAGGTTAGGAGGGAGAGGGAAGAGTCTAAGATGGTGCCCAGGCTGTTTGGTGGCTGGGAGGATGGTGATCCATTGGGACCCCAGGCAGAAGAGGAGAATTGGAAGGGAACATGGTGGGTTGAGTTTTGGTCGGGGTGTGTCAGAGGGGCCCAAGACATCCTGGTGAGATGTGGGGTCAGCAGCTCCATGTGTGAACTTGAATCTCAGGGGAGAGGTCATGGCTGCAGCGAGTTGCCAGCAAGGGGTGACACTTAAATCATGAGAGTGGGTGAAGCATCACAGGTTGGACAGAATGAAACTGTGAAGGAGTTGTCAGAGAGGGACAGGGAGAACCAGGAAAGGGCAGAGGGCCAGAGAGGCCAAGGGAGTGGAGTTTGGAGGTGTGGTGTGTGGTATGGCCTAGTGCAATGGTTCTCAGACTTTAGTGGGACTATGAATTGCCTGGGCAGCTTGTAAAAATGCAGATGCCTCCTCAAGGAACTCTGAATAGCCAAAACAATTCTGAAAAAAAAAAAAACAAAGCTGGAGGACCCACACTTCCTGATTTCAAAACTTTCTAAAAACTACAGTAATCACAACATTAAGTCCTGGCATAAAGAGAGACACAGAGACCAATGGGATAGAATAGATAGCCCAGAAATAAACCTCTTGTGTATGGTCAAATGATTTCAACAAGGATGCCAAGACCACTCAGTAGGGGAGGGATGGTCTTCTCAACAGTGCTGGAACAACTGGACATGCATATGCAAAGAATGAAGTTGGAGACTTACTTAACACCGTAGACAAAAATCAACTTAAAATGGATCTATGATCTAAACGTTAGACCTAAAGGTATAAAACTCTTAGAAGAAAACACAGGGCAAACGCTTCATGTCATTGGATTTGGCAATAATTTCTTGGGTATGATACCAAAGGTCCAGACAACAAAAGAAAAAATAGACAAGTTGGACTTTATGAAAATTTAAAAAATGTGTGTATCAAAAATCACTGTCAAGGGTGAGGTGGGGAGGATCACTTGAGGTCAGGAGTTTGAGACAAGCCTGAGCAAGAGCGAGACCCCATCTCTACAAAAAATAGAAAAATTAGGCGGGTGTTGTCTCTTGAGGGTAACTTTGCATGCTCTGACCAGACCATATCCTAGACTGAAATCGGAGAGAGCTTATTGCCAAGAGCCATGGAGGGCACCTCATATGTCCCCCTCCCCGCTTAGCACTCACACAGAGTTTCAAGAAGGAGGGAGCAGTGGGTTAAGTAAATGATGGCATCTCTTTGCAGATTTTAACATTAGTGTGAGCTACCACGATAAAAAAAATGTCTACCATATTGTTACGAAAAAAAGCGAATTGTGTAATACTATGTGTTGTATAGTGAGCCTATTTGTACTTAGAGTATCTGGGGCACTTAGACTTTTAAATAGGTTGGCCTGATGGCGTCTGAAGGAGGTGAAGGAGTGAGCAATGCAGATATCTAGGGGCACAACTCTCTACTCTGCGGTTCCGCAACTTGCTATCTGTCTGGGAGTGTACTGGTCACACATCTGTGTGTACTGTGTTTATACAAACACACACCAAGGCTCAGTGGGTGTCCACCCGACTGTTCCCAGGGGCTACGTCTGGGGAATAGCTGGAGGACGGAGTAGTGTGGTGAGGAATGGGATGCTTTTACTCTGTTACTGCAGCTCCATACAAGTTGGTGCTTTTATTGATCTATTTTTAATAGTAAGCGTGTTATTTTTACAGTTTAAAGATTTTTGGTTTGTTTTTTTAAGAGGCAGGGTTTTGCTCTGTCGCCCAGGCTGGAGCACAGTGGCCTGTTCACAGCTCACTGTAACCTCAAACTCCTGGACTCAAGTGATCCTCCTGCCTCAGCTTTCCAAAGTGCTGGGATTATAGATGTAAGCCACTGCAACTGGCTTAAATTTTTTTTTAAAAAAATGAAGTTTTATAGCTCTTTCCCCTCCGCAGAGAGAGTGTGGCCTACAGAGTCAACACCCTACTTTGATTAGCTGTATTGAGGAATAAATGAGATACTTGGTATATGAGTGCCAGTGGTTGTGCCTATGCCTAAAAAAAGATTAAATTCCTTTTCCTTCTCATATTCTTCTTCTCAGTGCCCAGGACAGGGCTGGGTGTGCAAACGTGCATAATATAACGATGGGTGGAATCCTGGTCACAAGTGCCTTAGTTAGTGGGAGTCTGTGGGAGGTGGTGCCTGGGCTTGTTCCCCTCCAGAGAGATGAAGGAACCCCTTGAGGGCTTATCCAGAAGACCCCATATCTCCCTTGAGCTTGTGTGTGGTTTCCGGCCACCTGTCCTAGACATTACACTGCACCATCATCGTCATTTGTGTCACCATTTTAAACTCTGTTACCACCACCAGCAATAATCGCTTTAAAAACGGTTTATTGCTTAAATTATTGTGAAAGTAATATATACTTTTTGGAAAATCCAATAAAGTTTAAAGGAAAAAGTAAGACCTCACTTAGAAATGCTTAATTGTCAACATTTTGGTATTTTTTTTCCTGGATCTTCATTTTTATTAATATGTTCTTAGAAGTCCTCTTTGTCTCATGCAGTCGGGACAGGAGACTCATCGGTTGGTTAGGTGGAAAGTTAATGTGGGGAATAGTATAAAAGGATACATATGTTACTTAAATATTTTAACCCAAACATACAAATTTATGTTTATTAGTAAGTCTCTTGATGTAGAGCCAAGATCTGCTGATTCAAATTCCCCGGAGGGTCTCTCGTAGGAACCCTCCTAAGGCAGGCTCTGCACTTGTCGGTTTTGGCTTCTTTAAAGTGGAACAAGAGCCTGAAGATGCTTAGGAACAAATTTGGGTGCAAAATCCTTCTAGAATTTTTTACTGGGTGTTTTATGGTTTTCTTGCCTATATATAATGTGACAGCATTTTTTGTCTTTAGTATAATTTTTAATTGACATATAATAATTGTACATGTTTATGGGGTACAGTGTGATATTTCAATACATGTATTCAATGTGTAATAGTCAAAGGTAATTAGCATATCTATCACTGCAAACATGTATCATTTCTTTGTGCTGGGAACATTCAGAATCTGCTTCTCTGGCTATTTGAAAATATATACAATAAATTGTTGGTAATTAGAGGCACTCTGTAGTGCTGCAGAACACTAGAACTGATTCCTCCACTCTAGCTGTACTTTGTGTCTGTTAACCAACCTTTGGTTAGCTCCCCACCGCCACCCTTTTCTGCCTCTAGTAACCATTGTCCCACTCTCTATTTCTATAAGATCAACTTTTTTAGCTTCCACACATGAATGAGAATATTTGGTATTTATCTTTCTCTGCCTGGCTTATTTCAATAACATAATGTACTCCAAGCTCATCCATGGTGTCACAAATGACAGAATTTCCTTCTTTTCTGTGGCTAAATAGTATTCCATTGTGTATACGTACCACATTTTCTTTATTCAGTCATCTGTTGATGGACACTGAGGTTGAATCTACATCTTGCTGTTGTGAATAGTGCTGCAGTAAACACAGGAGTGCAGATATCTCTTGAACATACTGATTTCCTTTTCTTTGGATATATACTCAGTAGTGGGATTGTTGGATCATATGGTAGTGCTATTTTTAGTTTTCTGAGGAACGTCCATACTGTTTTCCATGCTGTACTAATTTACATTCCTACCAGCAATGTATGAGCTCCCCTTTCTTTGCATCCTGGCCAACATTTGTTATTTTTTGTCATTTTCACAATAGCCACTCTAACTGGGGTGAGCTGATAGCTCATTGTGGTTTTGATTTGCATATCCCTGGTGATTAGTGATATTGAGCATTTTTTCATATACTTGTTGGCCATTTGTCTTTCTTCTTTTGGGAGATTTCTATTCATCTCATTTACCCAATATTTTTTTTTTTTTGAGACAGAGTCTCACTCTGTTGCCCGGGCTAGAGTGCCGTGGCATCAGCATAGCTCACAGCGACCTCAAACTCCTGGGCTGAAGGGATCCTTCTGCCTCAGCCTCCTGAGTAGCTGGGACTACAGGAATGCGCCACCATGCCTGGCTAATTTTTTCTATATATATTTAGTTGGCCAATTAATTTGTTTCTATTATTAGTAGAGACGGGGTCTCGCTCTTGCTCAGGCTGGTTTCGAACTCCTGACCTTGAGCAATCCACCCGCCTTGGCCTCCC
>CAUYRT010067788.1:0-18316 GCA_963574885.1 Lepilemur ruficaudatus | reverse complement strand
TGTTTCCTGAAGATAGCAGACACTTGGGTTATGTATATTTATCCATTCGGCCAGCCTGTGTCTCTTTTGTGGGTAGTTTAAGCCGTTCACATTTATGGAAAGAATTGATAAGTCGGGCAAATTTCTCTTCATCCTGTTGAGTTGAACTTTGTTGCCTGGTTTTCTCTCTTGAGCCATTGTCAAAGGTATCTGGCCTTTGACCTTTAGCTTTTGAATGATTTTACACTGGTGAGTGTTTATTGTGCTGATCCATGTATAACACTGTTCTGAGTACTTCCTAGGGGGCAGGTCTTGTCCTGATGAATTCCTTCAGTCTTTGCTTGTCTGAGAAGGTCTTTATTTCTCCTTTGTATAAGAAATTTAGTTTTGCAAGGTACAAGATTCTAGGCTGGTATTGACTTCTTGACTCTGGGCCAGGCACTGTGCTAACTAAGCACACATTATGTACACTTTACTCTTTGTAACAAAATTATGAAGCCAGTAATATAATTAGTCCCTTCTTACAGACTGTTGTTTGATTCTCACAACCCTAAAAAGCAGGTAAGATAAATACTAAAGGAAACTGAGGCTGAGAGAGGTTACAAAATTTAGCCAACATTGTATAGTAACCATCAGATGCCAAAAGTACAACCCAAATTTCACATTTTTCGCAACCAGTTCTCCTCAGACTTCATTACACTATGCCAAGGATTCTCAAAGTGTGTGCCAGGGATCCCTGAGGTCAGAATATTTTCATAATAATATTAAAGCATTATTTGCCTTTTCCTCTCATTGTCTCACAAGCAAGGTCACATTGATATGTGATCACATCATTGCTCTGAATGAAATTACACTGATGAAATATATGCTTGTCTAGTCTCATGTTTTATAAATGTCTCAGTGTTTTGTTTTGTTTTTTTCTTTTGAGACAGGGTCTAGCTCTGTCGCCCAGATGAGAGTGTAATGGTGTCATCATAGTTCACTGTAACCTCAAACTCCTGGGCTCAAGCCATCCTCCTGCCTCAACCTCCTGAGTAGCTGGGACTATAAGTGCATGCCACCACATTTGGCTAATTTTTGTATTTTTTGTAGAAACAAGGTCTTGCTGTGTTGCCCAGGCTGGTCTTGAACTCCTGGACTAAAGTGATCCTCCTACCTCGGCCTCCCAAATTTCTGGGATTACAGGTGTGAGCCACCACACCTGGCCTAAATGTCTCAGTTTTAACTAACTTCTAATACATTAAATATCAATAGGTATAACACACATAAATGTTCTTTGGGATCTTCAAGAGTTTTTAAAGAGAACAAGGTCCTGAGCAGTTTGAAAACTGCTGCACTTCACTAACAATAAAATGAATGATGATGTACTTGTCAATGCCATTTTACTTGCTTCAAATGAACCTAAGGTAATGAAACTTTCTTTTTTGTCAAGGAAAAGGCTGAGATAAACATAAGTGTGGGAAAAGAAAAAAAAAAGCTGGAAACCAATTCAGAAATTAAGAGTAATAATGAAAGATGGGACTATAGGGTGAAGTCAGGGAGGAATTCAGCAGGGTAAACTTAGGCCAGAGAGAAGCTAATGGGGCTAGTGATGGGGCTTTATGGTGGGGGAGGCCAGACCGAAAAGGCAATGGACCTGTACAGGTCAGATGAGAGCAAGGCCACCACCGCTGTCCACCCAGCCAAGAAGAGCTCTTCCTCCCACACTGGGGAGTCCTCCTGCCTGTATACCTCAAGCACTTGGGAGTTACTTCTTACGGCTAGATGGAAATGCTTATTTTACAAAGAAAATTGGTTGGGTAATATGGAATTTGATTTTTTAAAAAAAGGACCCACTATGTATTAAAACCCTGAATGCTGTGGAATAGGACATATGGGTCATCATTAAATAAAGTAACCAAGGAAACAATACACTGAGCTCAGGATGCTCAGAGGCTAATCTGTCCTCATGTTACAGAGGAAATTCTTCCTCTTTCCTGTTGGAAAGCCTTTTAAGAGCCTGGTGTTAAGAAATAAGTTTGCAGAGATTTTCAAAATGCCTAGGGCCATGCACCTCGTTCTGTGATTTTTATGGCATATCCCATGGCTGATAGAATAAAGCACAGTCCCTATACAACTAAACAGCTTGGCGTTTTGCTTTAGTCTGTTTGTCTAGTCCACAATAACTTTTAACAGTTATCTGACTTAGAATAAATTTGTGAAATTGTGAAAAATGAGAGCAGGAAAAAAGGAAGATGTAATGTGAGACCACATCCATTGGGTACTCTGTTGCAATGACGGGTTAGGGAAATATACCTGTGCCAAGCTGACATCAGCAGCTACACAATATTTACCAACCTTTCAAGAGCTAAAAATCAGAGAGAAGCTGGGTAGAAAACAAACAAGGCCAAACACCTGGAGCCACTGTGGGAACGACAATGTGATGAGAAATGAGTGTCTGAGCCACCCTGAAGAATTGGTCTGTCCCTGTAAGCATCACCCCATGTCACAGTTGGATTATAGGACTCAGGAACGTACAGGTAAACTAAGGAAGACATTAAAGCTTAGCCTCCCACAGCCTCTGCTCACTTATTTGAGAGTCTTACATCGGCTTCCTATTAAGTTAACCATTAGAATAAAAATGCCTGGTGAAGGTCATGAGGCAATGTGAGGGCTTTAAGAAACAGGCAGGAAGGAATACCGTTAGTGTGTAGAATGTGTCACTAAACACAATCTAACCTACACACATTTGTCTGGATATAAAGAAGGGGAAACAAAGTAAGAGCAATAACCCGGTTCTCCTTTTTTACACAGGTGTCAGTGTCTGCCACCAAGAGAGTGACTAAAGTAGTACAATATTCTACAGGAGGTGGGAAAAAAAGCAGAACTCAAATGAAACAAAAAATAAATCCAATGTTGCCTCCTTCCCTCAGAATGTATTCAATGTAGCCAGCTCTGGCAAAACGCTCCCTGACGCTCCTGTTAAGTCTCCTGGGAAACCAAGAGAGACGGGCTGTGCAGCCCACGGGCAAGGCTGGGGCCATGAGCCAGGCCGGACAGAAAGTGGCCTTCTCGGTTCATCTTCTGCAAGGAGAACACAGACATTCTCTCAGACATTCTGCTCTTACAGTTAGATGGATTGGAAACGGGTGATGAAGTCTTGTGACCTAGGGCCAACCTAGACCCTAGAAAAGAGAAACACCAGTTAAGATGTTTTTGTAATTTTTCTGAACTTCAGGCAAAGTACATAGTATCTTCTGTTCATTTTAGAGAGTTCATAGCTTGCCCGTTTTATAGAGGAGGGAATGGAAGCACAGAAGGCAAATGACTAGCCTAAAACACCCTATCGGGGAGTGGCAGAGCTGGGTGTGAACCTTTCCTCTGCTCTATGGTAGTATTCTCTCTGAGATGACCACTGTACTCCAGATAACACGGCAGCATTTCAAAAGCTTTGACTATCCTCCTTACCAAGCTTCCTGGAATTTCTTTATCCTGCAAGGCTTGTCTTGATTCTGCCGACTCCTCAACCACCTTTCAACCTGGCGCTCTGTCAGGTTACACTTTTTTGCCAGTCCATAAATATCAGTCTGAAAAAAGATGAAACAAACACATGAGTGATGAAGAACAAAGGTATACCGGCTGGCAGGCAGTCAAGAGACAGCAAGATTGGGTTACAAGAGCTGCGTAGTTGGGATGAGAGAAATTCTACCATGAGACCTTGAGCCAGGAAATTTGCCTTTTTACTTATGGAATCTCATATACACATACACGCCAAAAAAAACCAAAAAACAGAGAGAATGCTGGTATCCCAGCTCTCTGAGTTACTGAGAAATATCAATTCTTTATAGATTGGTAGCAACCCACAAGTTCAAGTTGCATGTGTGAGCTCATTCATTCAGCTAAAATTTATTTAGGACCTTCTAGGTGTCAGGTAGAGTAGTATAGCTGAAGACGTCAATTGAATCCAATCTCTTCATTTTTCCTACGCAGAAACTGAAACCCCGAGAATTTTAGTGACTTTGTCCAAGACCTAAAATTAGTAGTAAAGTGTATACTAGAACTTAGGCTAGTGCACCTTCCGGTATTTCACATGCTCTTTCTAAGAGCTGCAGAAGATAATGCAGGAAAGCCCCAAACAGCTGTTGGCTATCCACTTTCACATTAATCAAATGGAGAGCTCTTCAAACTAATGCAAAATAATTCCAATCATGAAAATAATGATTGCAACATATTATAATGATGATTGCTTCTCCTTTGGGAAGCACAAGTTGTATGATAAGATTTCAAATTGGAAACTATACAGATAATGGATTAGTTCAAAGGTAACAAATTCAAAGTTCTATGAAAGCCAGACAAGAGACATAAATGACCAAGTGGACCAGGTCTGTTTCATTGTGGGATTTTAACACAAGCAAGTTCTGTACAATAAACCTATGACAACTCTCTCCCCATCAGAAAGAAATATGCCCTTCAAAAACACCAACCCTCTTGATCTTTTATTTTCCAATGTGAGTATAAGAAATGATTCCATTTCCTCTTAATATTATTATGAGAAAAGTAAAATTGCATGAGACTGACCCTCAGCTTCAGCACTGAGGAAATAAGCAGGAGCTTTATGGGTGCAGCCAGCAGAAAGGCATGTATTGCGTCCCCGAAAGCCAACTGTGACCACGCCCTGGCTGGCACTTCCAGAGAAAACATGCAAATTCTATATTCTGAAATCACTACATTTCTTAAATATTGACCAATACCACAAAGTAAATTTAAATCAGTCATAGATGAACATTGTGAGGGCCAAACAAAGCTTGCCTGTGGGCCAGATGTCTGGACACCCAACAGTTTGTGTCCAGCTGGATAGCTTCTGCCATCTCATATAGTTCATGTAATTGTTTGGGGGGCACAGTGTAACAGCAGATAAAATTCATACAGAAGCTACCACAGTGAAGACTAGCAAAGGACTAGTGGTGGCTTCCACACACCTGCTAAACTGCTAGCCTACTACTTCATCTGAAGGGAGCAAAAGAAAACCAAAACAAAAACAGGACATAACCCGTATTATACCCAGTTTCTTAGAAATTGCTCTCTCTAATACCTATTCTTTCATAGGCCAAGGGTTCACCTGTTGTTGCTGCTTATTTTTTTTTTTTGTTATTGTTTTGAGGAGATCAAGTTGGAAGCTATTAATTGGTACCTACTTCTTTCAGACATTGTGCTAGACATTAGGGATCTAAGTGAACAGCCTAATCAATATCACGTTAATTTAAGCCCTTCTGTGCTAACCAGCCCATATTTGATATGGTATACACCGAAATGTTTTTGTTTTCAATAGTGTAATCTACAGCAGCTGAAGAAGCATGCTGGGATCTGTGTACTCAATTGTTTTAATAAAGCCAGGTGTTATCTACATGTATTACCAACACAGTGTTCTGCCATTATAGGTTTAGAATACTTACTTTTAGTGGTGATACCCATAACCTGAATCAGCACAAAACTGCTTTTAATCCACCTAGCAATTTGTCTTATTACCTCAGCCATAAATTTAGCAAAATGCTACCTGTATGACATTGGCCAAGTTAACGTGTGGCACTATTGTGAGATGAGTTTGTTTCCACATCGGAAATTACTCTTAGGTCATGAACTTTGCCCTCCTCTATTATATTCTATTTTCCTAAGTTCTAGTACTTACAAGCTGTGAGCATTTTACTGGTCAACTTGTTATCTTGATCTGCTATACAAACGATGCCTCAATTTTATAATCTAAGAATAATATAATTTAAGAATCTTAATTATTTTCCTTCATCTTCTTGGTTCAGTAGATAAAGCTTTCTAATACTTTGGGGGTGATGTGTAATGTTTTTTTCTCTTACTGGATGCAAATGTCCAAGCTATGTCTACATTAAGCCATACTGTAATGTCAGTTGAGCTACAGCAATTACTACAAACACAGCTCCAGTCTTTAAAAATTATTTTTAACATTCTATTTACAGATAAAGAAGTAACTGGAGTATAGTAGAAAGAGCTCTGGACTGGAAGTATGGGCCAGGTTCCAGCTTTTAATTCAATCACTAAGGAGCTGCGTGACAGCCCATTCTCCCTCGTTGGGCCTTAGTTTCTTCTTATTATTCATGAAGAAAGATTACCCACTCTTTAAATCTCTTTCAATTTTTCTCAGTTTTCCTTTAACTGTCACATGGCCATTTCTCTCCATAGCAGGGAAACTTGATAAGGACCAAATTTTCTATATTATTTTAAATACCTGAAAAGCTGACTTGAAGCTCTTGGCTACAGCAAATATAGCAAATAACTGATAGTATAGTACTGTTCCTCACATTTTATACAAGGTATTACTGACATTAGTTGTTCCCAAACAGAAAGTAAGGACTCCTTGAGAGAGCTTCATTTTGTCATAAACGCAGCTAACTAATTTCCTTTCTGAAACATGTAAAATGATACATAGGCATTATCACCACCAGTGCTAATGAAAGTATTTAGATGAATGACTGTAGTCATTTAAAGCATAGAGAAATAAAAAGTATGTGAAGATGGCCTGTCAGACTATCCTCATTTTTAAGAAGCAGTCAAATACAGAAGCTGAGGGCAGAACAAGCTAGAGACAGCTCCGGCTAGCCATGAACAACCCTGGACACTGTGCTTCATGCCAGACTGGGCAGTCAAACTCCAACATGCTTTCATGTACTAAGAGTCCACCAGAACAACAGAGCAATAGTCACAGTGCATACAACTTAATCCAGGAAACAGAGTTCAGGACTCTCAAAAATCTATCCTAAAACTGCATAAGAATATACTCTCGATTTTTAAAATCACTAGTGATAGATGTCTATATTCATCATAGAGGTTGTGCCACTTTTGGAGTTTTGTTCTGTCATTTTAACTAAGGAAGCATAATAAGATTGGAATGAATACTAGACTTACCTGGACACTATTTTTTTTAACTATCAGATTAAAAACCTTTCCTGTGGCATATAAACATGCAGTGCACTACAACATTAATGACAAACACTTTATATTGTGAAGAGAACTCTGACTTTCTTAAAAAATTTATCTCGGGAGAGTAGCCAGGGACAAAGCATATTTCCAAGCATGTCGAGGCTTTGAGTAAGAGTCCTACTCATGAAAGCGATCCTAATAGATGGTTTCATAATGTGTGTCATGTATTTTGATGGTGCCACCACCATCAAAAGTGTCAGATATGGGCTTCTATGCTCTAATAATGATTTCTTCATCAGTATACTTTGTATATATCTTACCATTAAAAGTTAAATTTTGATCCTTATACTCAAATCATGGCATTAATCGTTAGTACTGAATGCTATAGTTGAACACAATAGTTCAACTATTAACATTTGTTATTTTATATTATTATATATTTGTAATATATTTTATATCTGGGATTCTGTCAACAGAATAATCTGTCAATAGAAAAAAAAATCTAAGTGAATCAAATCATTTGCTAGTCAACTGAAATAGATTTCTTGCACAGACAAAGTAATCCATAGATGACTGAACCATTGAGAAAGATGATTTTTAAATCCAAAAGCAAAGAATTTGTACTTACTTGTGATGGCTGCCTTGTGGAATGTTTGAAAAAATTCTCTAAGACAGTATTTGGTATAACCTTTCGAACTGTATTTTTAATGCCACATGTTTTTGCTAGAGGTAAAGCAACAAATCTACAAAAACAGGAAAAGAAAGTAAGTTCAAAATCTGAGAATGAATCCACAATGACACCAGAAAACTCAAGCTGTAACTTTAGGTTTCCAATGAAAGATCAATCATTTGTTCATATTGTCACTGGGCTACCTACAGCCAACATCTGCCTCTCGAAAGTTCAAGGAGGGAAAGTTTTCAGACCTTACATATAAGCAATAATTTTAAAAAATAAAATAAAACACTCACACAATTATAAAATTCATTTTATGTTAACCCAAATGTATTTATATACAAGATTTAGGAATGAGGATAAGCCACTCTACTTCCAATTTTATTTTTAAGACTCCCAGGAATTAAAATAAATAAAAGCTTTGTCACAAAAAGTTTTGTTTGGTGATATTATCTTAAAGAAATTATTATGTTCCTATTTCAAGTTCTAATGTATAAAAAATGGCATGAATATTGGGTAAATACCAAGGAATGGGGTAGATGGGATTCATGAGAAACTGCAAATTGTTTTCCAGAGTGGCTGTATTATTTTGCAGTCCTACCAATAATGTGTTAGAGTTCCAGTTACTTCATATCCCTGCCAATGCTTGGTATTATCAGTCTCAGACATTCTATCAGGTATATAGTGGGTTTTGCTGATTTTCTACTCTAATCTTTATTATTTCCTAATGTCTACTTGCTTTAAGTTTAGTTTGATCTTGTGTTTCTGGTTTCTTAAGGTAGAAGTTTAGATTATTGATTTGAGGCTTTTCATCTTTTTAAATATAGGTATTTATACCTATAAATTTCCCTTCAATCACTACTACTGCTGCATTCCATAAGCTTCAAGATGGTGTTTTCTTTTTCATTCTTCTCAAGTATTTCCAAATTTACCACGTGATTCCTCCTCTGACTGATTGGTTATTTGGAAATGTGTTATTTAATATTTAATTTCCACATTTGTTAATTTCTCAATTTCCTTATGTTATCAATCTCTAATTTCATTTCATTGTGGCTGGAAAACATATTTGGTATTTCAATCCTTTTGCCTAGTTGTTTTACCCAGTATTGAAAGTGGGGTATGGAAGTTTACAACTATTATTGTTCAGTTGTCTTTTTCTCCCTCCAATTCTGTCAGGTTTTGCTTTGTGTATTTTGGGACTCTGTTGCTAGGTACATATATGTTTATAATTGTTATATCTTCTTAAAAGATTTATCCTTTTATCATTATAAAATGTCCTTTGTCTTTAGTGGTAATTTTGAAATTTGTTAAATTCTATTTTGTCTGATATTAGCATAGCCACTCCAGTTCTCTTTTGGTTACTATTTGCATGGTGTATCATTTTTCATCCTTTTATCTCCAACCTATTTGTGTCTTTAAGCCTAAAGTGTGTCTCTCTTAGACAGCATATGATTGGATCATGTTTTTCTATCTATTCTTCCTATCTGTGCCTTTTAATTGGAGCGTTTAATCCATTTAAACTTAATGTAATTACCCATAAATTAGGATTTATGCCTGCCATTTGCTATTTGTTTTCTATACATCTTATGCCTTTTTGGTTTGTCTATTATTCATTACTACCTTCTTTTGTTTTAAATAGATATTTTAGAGCATACTATTTTAATTCCCTTGTCATTTTTTAAACTATTTTAAGTATTAATTTTTTTATTGATTGACTTGGGGATTACAATTAACATCTTAATTTATAACATCCTGCTTCATATTAACGTCTAATTTAAATAGAATATAAAAACTCCATACCATCCCCCTCCTTTGTGCTATTATACCAAATTACATCTTTATAAATTATACTCCGATCAATAAACATTTATGATTATTTTATGCAATTGCCTTTTAAATCAGATAGGAGAAAAAAGTGTTACAAGCAAAAAGCGCAGTTATACTATCATTTTATCTTCTTATGTAGTTACCTCTGCTAGTGCTCTTTGTTTCTTCACACGAATTTGAGTTACTGTCTTGTGTACTCTCATTTCAGTCTAAAGAACTCCCTTTCATATTTCTTGTATGCTGGGTCTGCTAGTAATGAATCTCTTGGTTTTTATTTTTGGGAATGTCTTAATTTCTCTTTCATGTTGAAGAATAATTTTGTTTGGTTGACAGTCTTTTTCTTTTAGCACTTTTTATATGTTATTCCACTACCTTTCGCCTCTATAGTTGCTGATGAAAAATCAATTCCTGATCATATTGAGAATCCCTTGTATGTGCTAAGTTGCTCCTCTCTTGCTGCTTTCAAGATTTTCTCTTTGTTTTTGGCTTTTGACAGTTTTATTATAGCATATCTAGGTGTGGCTCTCTTTAAGTTTATCATACTTGGAGTTTGTTTAGCTTTTTGAATGTGTAGATTCATATTTGTCATCAAATTTAGGAAAAATTTTGGCAATTTATTTCTTCACATATTTTTTCTGACCTGTTTATTCTCTCCTCTCCTTCTGGAATGCCCATTATGTGTATTTGGTATGCATATCTCTAAGGCTTTTTATTTTTCTTCATTTTTTTCTGTTACTTAGATTGCTGACTCTTTCTTCTGCCTACTAAAATATGCTGTTGAGCCCCTCTAGTGAAATTTTTATTTCAGTCATTGTACTTTTCAACTCTAGAACTTCTATTTGTTTTTTTGTTATAATTTATAATTTCTATCACTTTATTGATATTCTTGATTTGGTGAGACATTGTTTTCATGCTTTCCTTTAGTTTTTAAGCGTAGTTTTCTCTATGTTTTAGACTTTAAAATAGCTGACTTAAAGTCTTTGTCTAATAAGCCTGATAGCCAGGCTTTCTCAGAGACACTTGCTGAGTGTCCCTGAGTAAATTGCTGTATTTCCTGAATATGGGCCATAATTTCTTGTTTCTTTGCAGGTCTCATAAGTTTGTGTTGAAAATTGGACATGTTAAAAACTATAATGTGGCACGTGGCAACTCTGAGAACCAGATTATTTCCCCTCCCAAGAGTTTATTGTTTTTGCTGTTGTGTTTTTATTTGTTTGTTTAGTTACCTTTTTTGAACTAATCTGTAAAGTCTTTGTGATATATGAGCACTGAGGTTTTTATTACGTTAGTTTAGTGGTCAGCTAATGATTAGATAGATATTTCCTTAAATTCCTAGAAAGAATAGGTCTTTCAGTCTTTCCTAGAGGCCCTGTGTACATGTTGGGGCACACCTTCAACACTCAGCCAGTCAGTATACAACTCTGCCTTAGCCTTCACTTCCTGTTTGCATGAAGTCTCAAAGTCATCCAGAGGTGAAAGCTTAGGGCTTTCCAGGTCTTTCCTGAGCACACAGATAGTCCTGGTCACATACAAATCCCTACAAATAAAAGTGGCCTCCTAGATTTCCAAGAACATGGCAAAGCTTTTCAAGGCCTCCTTGGATATCTTATTTTTTAGCTTTTCCTTTTAAGCTTTTTGGTTAGTTTATTGTTTGCCTGAGGCAGTTGTGAGGTTAATCGATTGCCTCTAATTGTTTTAGACAAATACTCTCAGGAAAAAGGCTTTTTTCACTGGGTGAGCTCTGAGTCAGGTCAAATAAAGACAGTTTTGTGAGTAGCGTCTTCCAGAGAACCACCAGAAAGGTCAGACAATGACAATTCTCTGGTAATCATGCTTTGCAGGAGCTCCAACTCTGCTCTGATCCCTTCAATGACCGCCAGGCTGCTATTAATAGTTTCTACTATAATTGTGGGCTGTTGGCTTTTCAAGGCTATCACTGAGGTGGAGAGGAAAGGACAGGAACAGGGCAAGTTAAAATGCCACAGGCTTGCTATTCTTTCCAAGATTCAGCTATTTCTTAAATAACAATACCTGGTTACTACAAGACTTTGGCTAATTCTGAATTCCAAAAAAGTTGATTCTGATAATTTTTGCTAGTTTTCTGGTTGCTTTATGGAGGAAGGAGTTTTCAGAAGTCTTTACTCTGACATTTTTCTAACCTTCAGTGCATGTAGCTTTCATTTGCATTTTCCTAATGACTATGATGTTGAGCATCTTTTCATGCACTTATTTCCCACTTGTGTATCTTCTTTGATGAAGTATTTGCTCAAATCTTTTTCTTATTTTTAAAACCAAGTTATTTCTTTGTTTGTTATTGAGTTATGAGTTCTTCATTAGACATATGTTTTATATATATTTTCTCCCAGTCTGTAGCTTGCCTTTTCATTTTACTTACAAGGTCTTTTTCTACAAAAATAACTATTAAGGAATATTTTACATATCATATAAGTCAATCTTTTGAAGAATACAATTCAATGACTTTTTACTACAATTTATCAAGTTGTACAACCATTACCATGAAGCAGTTTTAGAACATTTTCATTACCTCAATACGATCCCTCATGCATATTTACTATTAATCTCTGTTCCTTTTCACCTCTGCCACAGGTGACCACTAACCTATTTTCTCTCTTTATAGCTTTGTCTTTTTTGATATTTAATATAAGTGGATTTATACAATATATGGTCATTTGTGTCTGGCTTCTTTCAGAGAGCATAATGTTTTTTACTTTCATCCATGACATAACATGTATTTGTGGTTCATTCCTTTTTATTGCTGAATAATACTCCATTACATGGAAATACACCAATAGTGTCTTTTGAAGAGCAAATGTTTTCGCTCTTTACCAACAGAAACAAAAGCATTTTCCATGCATATTTTTGTACTCAATTATTCATACCAGCTTCATTTATTACAGTTCAAAACTATAAACAACAAAAATTCCTAGTGGTTAAAAGATAACAGATGTATGTCGAAAGTCTACTCAGCAACAGAAGGAAGAATTGATATACATGACAAGATAAAAAAAAATCTCAAAAGCATTATGTTAAATGAAAAAAATCAGACACAAAAGACATAATCTATATGATTTCATTTATAGGAAATCCTAGAAAATACAAAATTATAGTAACTGAAAGCAGATCAGTGATTGCCAGAGGCTAATGGGTAGGGAGAGTTTTAACTGAAAAGGTTATAAGAAAATTTGCCAGTTAATGGAAATCTATATCATAATCATGGTAATGATTGCACAATGGTATACATCTGTCGAAATGCATCAAATTTTGGATAAAGTTTATTGTATGCAAACCAAACCTGAATAAAGCTAATTTTTAAAAATAATGATGTATCCCTATTCTTCCTTCAGTTCTGGCAAAGGCTCTATCATCTGCCAGGTCAGTCTATTTCAGTGCTTATTTAGAAGAGTTTCTGTGTTTAATTCCATGCTGAAAATTTTAGTTATAAATAATCATTTAGTCTGTCAATTCATTTGTTACATCAATGGAAATTTAATAAAAACTTTCCTAAGATAACCTGATAAAATGTAAAATCTGAAAGTCCAACTTGCAGATGAACTAAGTTCCCTTAAAATGGCCCATACAGTTTAGAGACATAAAAATAAGCTAATTATGTACCAGATGTACACAGAGTAATGTGACTAAATCATAAAACAGTGCTAAATTTTTCAAAAGAAGAAAGAGAGTGAAGTCTTGACATCATGCCATTTATGTCAACTAACAATATATGTACATAAAGCACTAATTCACTGGGTCACACAAATAAAAAACCATCAAATATACATACAGTGGGGAGAAGAAAGGGAGTAGGGAATGGAGATAAAAGGTAATTAATGAAAAAGTTATTCAAATCAATCCCTCAAAGGTGCTCTTGTACAGACCAAAAACAGCATGCTATGATTTGAGCAATATGATTAATTAATTTTCCCTTTGCAATAAAGGTCCAAAAATATCCCCCAAAACTAAGATATACTTAAAATTAACTAAATCACAACAAAATATATTTGATAGGGTTTTGGATAAATAATCAAATTGGCTCATTTATTCAACCTACCAATTGAAAAATTTTAGTGGAGAAAATATCCTTTGTTTTTACTAGCAGAATAACACAAATATGAAATGGTTTCATATGATGGTGTTTTCAGTCTTATTCACATAATGCTACCTCCTCAAATTTTAAGAAATTAGGAAAAATAAAAAATCAAGGTATAATTTAACCAAAGAATATTTATACAGTAAACAAATTAATCTCAAGGCCAAATGAAGAATAACATTCTTCTGTAGAGGGTCATATGAGAATAAGTATATGGGTAAGTATACACATGTAGATAAATATACACATCCATAGCATACTTACTGATATGAGGAACAAATATATATTAAAATCATTAATTTAAACGAGAAAGAGAAATATGGTCCTCGTCATTAGCTTCAAGGACAAAAACAACATTTTTTAATAGAACAGAGGAAGTACACAAATACAGTTGTCTAATTCATTTCTATCCTTCCTTTTCAAATAAATCTAGGAAATCAATCACCTCACTTAATACAAAGGTAGATAAATAGGATAGGCACTGAATTAAAACCCTGTTTTTAAAAAAGAGAGAAGAAAGAAGCACAGTAAATGTTTAACAAACTGAACTGACAAGCAAATGGAAATTCTAAGTCCTAGCCCGAGAAGGGACCTTTGAGGTTTGCTTGCCTAAACTTTCATTTTATTGATATGGAATAGAAAAAAAAAGCCCAAGAGGAAGAAAAAAGAATGGTGAACTTCTGCTCCCATGTAAACGGTTCAAAGTTAGGTTAATTATCAGAGAATGAGTCCGTTGGGTTTGCAACTATTGCAGAACTGAGACTTCAGACAGCCCCATCCAGACTCCCAGACAGCCCTCTCTTTGTCCAGCACCCCATCATTTATCTGGGAGCCAAAAGCCCAGAAATCCCACATCCCCCTTTATTTTCAATATTTTTTATAAAATCAAAGGAATGTATCCCTAGGCAGACATTAAGCATGCTAAGTTTAAATACTTCTCCTAAATAGATACTATAGCCTATTGGTATAAAACTGATTCACAGTTCCTAAGGATCAGAGGCTCTGTGAGTAGAATTTTTCAGAGGGTTTTTATGTGAGAACAAAGTATCTGGAGCAGTACTAATCTCAGATAAAAATTAAGTCTAGTGTGCATAATCTATTCACTGTACAATTAAGTAAAAGAAAAAAGATGACTTTCTGATTTTTACCACCTCCACCCCACCCCTGCCTTGGATCTTCTGGGACCAGAATTTACTCTGAAACAATATGTTTATTCCACAAGTGTTGAAATTTGAGTAGCTTAGATCTCCTTTAAATCACACTTCAGACACATTAAAGAATACACAGAAGATAAATTAATTATAAACTGCTAGTTGCCCCCCACCAAATAAAATCAAAACATAAGCCACAAACTAAAACTTTCAAGGAAAGGAAATTCTAAATACAATGCAAGTGTCAGTCACTTTCAAATTACCTGCCCCTTTGTTTCTTATGTGTTCTATCTCTCCATTCTTGCTTCTCTAGGAAGGGACGTTACTTCCTGATCTTAAATCTCTCTTGGTTAGTACTAAAGGACAATAAACCAGCCAAATCACAACCTTTGGTTACTTCATAGAATGAGAAACATAAGTATAGTTAGGACAAAAGAAAGATGCTTTCTTGTGGTAAATATACCACAGGATATGCTGAAACATAACATCAAATTTACATGAAATTTTAAGATAGTTCAAAAAATTTCACATTTGCTATCATCTCTTTAACCTGTGTCTTCTATATTTCTAAGAGATATTCATTTACTCTCTTCTGCCATCAGTAGTATTTCACTGTGAAAGTCCAAGAAGTCCTGATATAGTGAGAAAATAAAACAACAACAATCCTGAACCTGGAGTCATAGCACATGGGTTCAAGTCCCTGACATCCCCTTACATGCTGTGTGACCTTGGCCAGGTCATTCACCTCTCATTTCCTCACATGCAGACTTAGATCCTACGACTTGTGATTTTATATACATCTTAAACTATAAGTTCTTATTCAAATACAAGGTATCAATAATATTTTATTTACGATACAAATGGTTTAATCTACTACAAATGATATAGAAGTCTAGAAAAAAATATAAACTTACGCTCTAAAAAGTACTATTTCTCTCCCTGTTAATTTTCCTTCCTTCTATTGCATTAAAAGGCTAGTGGAGCAACACATAGTTTTCTGCAGTGTCACAGAATGGAAAACGCTAAGGGTGAGTTATTGGGAGTTAAAGTTATAAGGAGATAGAAAAGATGTACACTATACTTAATTCCTTGAGAAGAAGCAACAATGGTCCTAGGGATTAAAAGAGGATTGGATTCTTTCCTGATTGTTGTTGGAGAGGCCAAGACCGAGCCATGACAAGCTGGTCCTCCACAGCTGTGCTGCTTTGGCAACCAAAAGAATGTCCTGGCTCACAGTCCTGGCCAAACTGTGAAAAATGGAGCTGTCCACTGAAAAGTAGGAAATCTGCAACAGAAATAAGTAATAGAGCTGGATGCCAGACATAATGCAAGAAAAGCAAATATTTCAGGATAATAAAGAGTAATTTGCTAATTTTGAAGTACAGTGGTATATTGTCCTTTATTTATTTATGCATTCATTGATAAATCCAAATATGTGAGTAAAAAATAGAATTAAGTGTCAAAAAGGAAGTATATTTTCAGATGCTCTCAGCTAGGGTTTAGTGGTATCCAGGGCCTTCTTCTCCCTCCCAACAGCAATAGCACATTGTTGGCCCAAGTGAAGTTGTTATTTGTAAAAAAAACCTTTCGGAGAGTTCATGAAACAGAGTTGGTCAAACTAACTCTTGAGATAAGGACCCTGCAAATGGTTATAAACATATGATCTGCATTATAGTTAGTCTTGGACAAAATGATCTTTACCAGATTTTGTCTTAAGTTTTTCCAACGCTTGATATTCGAATATTCTTTTTGCTCCAAATGAATTAATGTGCTAATAACAGTTTTTTTCAATAAAGACAACTACAGAGATTATAGGTGAACATTTATCTACTGTTATCATAACACCAGTACAATTTTAATAAAAAGGTTGGAAATGATATCTATTTAAATTAAATCAAGAAGAAGAAAAAGAAAAGAAGTTTCCTTTTCCTGACAAAGTAAACATATTTTTTCTTTAATTTCCTTATACTTTTGAATAAAGGGCAACTATTAAACCTTTAAATAAACCTTTAAAATAAACTATGCTATACAGAAATATTTGGTTTGGTCTTTAATGAGCCATTTTTGTTACTGTATAGGCATCACAGAATGATAATGCATCCCAACTCTTCTGGGGCTGCCTTTTTGGGAGTACATATGCATTGTCAGACACCATGGAAGCATGGGAGATGAACTGGATTCCTGCACTGTCATTGACACTAATAAGCTCTGTGGTCCTTAACCTCTCTTGACCTCAATTTTCTTCACTACAAAACTAAACCACTCAAGGGACCCACATTTCTATTAACAATTTTTTCTTATTCAGCCTATAGATAACATTTGACGTGCATTTGATTTCATTAATCCCCCCAAGAATCTGTAGCCCATTAGTGGCAACCTCTGAACAACAGATCCTCTTTAAAGATCTCATCAAGTCTAAGACTCTATTATTCTAACATTGGAGCAAAGAAGGGGAATGGGAAGAAAAGACACACAAATACTACTTACTTTTCAAATAAATGTCTGATAATCAGAAAGAGAAAAGCACATGGAATTGTCATATATAAATGAGAAGGTTTTGCAAAGACGAGTCCATCACGATCTTCAAGATCTGACCACTTTATTGTTGGAGGAAGCCAGAATCTTTCCAACCAGAACCATTCTTTAAACGTCTGAAACATTCTAGAGAAATGGAAAAAGAATACATTAGACTTGTAAAACAAACACTTAATATCAGAATAACGTTGAGTACCTTCACTCAAAATACAGACACTAGTGAGTGTTGAAAATAAGGCAAGAATGGAACATTATTATGTAATGGGTTTAATGACCCCTCATTGAATTAAATAATAATAACTCTTCCAATGTTCTAAGAACAATTTTGGGTGTGGCATGACAAACTGAAGTTTAACACATCACTGTTCATACTTTCAACAGAACATATATGAATATTATGGGTATGTATTTTCCTCTTAAAAGATTCTATGGTATAAAAAATAACAATAGGCTCTACAACTTCAATATACTGAAAGTTAACCCCCTGAATATTCTAAGTATGTATAAATCTTCACTAGTACCCTAAGCAATTCCCTAGGAGATAAAGGACAGCAATATTTAACTTCATATTACAACAAAGAGTTCAAATTAGTCCATTTTAAGAAATATTTATTGAGATTCTATTATTTGTGAAGCACTGTGATAGGCACTGAGGATACAAAGATTAATTTTAAAGACAGGGTTCCTGTCTTGTAGGCAAGGCAGGCCTGAAAAGTTAACTTATATGAAATTTTTTTAGGTACAATAAAAAAGGTATATACAGGGTGCTGTGGGAACAAGATGGTGGGCACTGAGCCCAGCCAGGAAGTGTCAGGGAAGAATAATTGGAATAGATAGTCCTTGTAATGTACTGAATAGTAAGTGGAAATAAACTAGGGAAAGGCAGAAGACTGAGGGAGAGAGAACAGATGTTTTAAGGAGAAAAAGTACTATGATCCAGTGACCTAGAAACATAGAATAACAAGAATTTGATGGTTTTTTTTTTTTTTTTTTTGAGACAGAGTCTCACTCTGTTGCCCGGGCTAGAGTGAGTGCCGTGGTGTCAGCTTAGCTCACAGCAACCTCAAACTCCTGGGCTCAAGCAATCCTTCTGCCTCAGCCTCCCAAGTAGCTGGG
>CAUYRT010067784.1:0-31146 GCA_963574885.1 Lepilemur ruficaudatus | reverse complement strand
TCACCCCTCAGTGCTGCTACAGTGGCAACCAAGTTTCCAACACATGAGCTTTTAGGGGACATGTTCAAATCATGGTAGTATATTAAAGTACAATAGTGTAAACAAATCACATAAAACTATAATTATTTTTAACAGCTTTATTGAGATTTAATATGCATACCATATAACTCGTGCATTTAAAGTATAAAATTACATGGTTATTAGTATATTCACAGAGTTGTGCAACCATCACCACAATCTCAATATTTCTCACAGTCCAGAAAGAAACCATGTATCTCTTAGTAGTCACTCTTCATTTCCCTCCAAACATCCAGCCCCAGGCAATAACTAATTACTTTCGTTCTCTATAGATTTGTCTATTCTGTACTTTTAAAATAAATGGAATCATACAATATGTGTTGTTTCAGGACTGGCTTCTTCCACTTATCATAATGTTTTCAAGGTTCACCTATGTTGTAGCATGCATCAGTACTTCTTTTTATTGCTGAATAATATTCCGTTTTATGGAAATTCTGTGTTTGTTTACCCATCCATCAGTTGATGGACATTTGAGTTGTTTTCTCTTTTTGACTATTATGAATAATGCTGATATGAACATTCAAGTACAAGATTTTGGGTGGATGTATGTTTTCATTTTTCAGGGGTATATATTTAGGAGTGGAATTTTGCTGGGTCATGTGGTAACTCCATTTTTAACATTTTAAGAAACTACCAAAATGTTTTCCAAAGTGACTGCACCACTACACATTCCAACCAGAAATGTATGTGTGTTCCAATTTCTCCACATCTTCATCAATATTAATATCTGTATTCTTTATTATAATTACCCTAGTGCATGTGAAGGAGTATTTCATTGTGATTTTGATTCACATTTCCCTAATGGCTAATGATGCTGAGCATTTTTCATGTGCAAATTGGTCATTTGTACATCTTCCTTGGAGAAATGTTTATTTATTAAAATCCTTTCCCCCTTTTGTATGTGTGTGAGAGACAGGCTCTTACTCTGCTGTCCAGGCTGGAGTACAGTAGTGTCATTGTAGCTCACTGCAACCTCAAACGCCTGGGCTCAAGCAATCTGCCTGCCTCAGCCTCCCAAGTAACTGGGACTATATGAGTGTGCCACCATGCCTGGCTAATTTTTCTATTTTTTATGGAGATAGGGTCTTGCTATGTTGCCCAGGCTGGTCTCCTGCCTTCAAGCGATCCTCTTGCCTCAGCCTCCCAAAGTACTATTATAGGCACCAGCCACTGCGCCAACTCCTTTGCCCATTTTTTAAGTGGGTTATTTGTCTTTTCATTATTGAAGTATAAGAGTACTTTACACATCCTGGAAACAAGTCCCTTATCAGATATATTATTTGCAAATATTTTCTCCCATGATGTAGTTTTTTTTTTCACTCTATTGATGACATCCTTTGAAAAACAAAAGATTTTCATTTTGATGAAATTCCATTTATCTATTTTTTCTTTTGTCACTTGTGCTTTTAGTGTAGTGTCTAAGCTAGCTTTGCCTAATACAAGATCAAGAAGCTTACTCTTATGTTTTCTTCCAAGAATTTTATAGTGTTAGCTCTTACATTTAGATTTATAATCCATTTAGAGTCAGTTTTTGTATATGGTATAAGGACATCTAAATTAATGGTTTTGCATGTAGGTATCCAGTTCTTCCAGCATCATTTGTGGAAAAGATTATACTTAGCAATCTTTTCAAAAATCAATTGACATTAAATGTGGACATTTATTTTTAGACACTCAATTCTATTTCATTGCTCTGTATCTCTTTCCTTATGCTGGTACCACACTGTCTTTATTACTGTAACTTTACAGTAAGTTTGGAAAACAGAAAGTTTGAATCCTCCAACTTTTATCTTCTTTTTTAAATATTATTTGGGCAATTTCAGATCCCTTGAATTGCCATATGAATTTTAGGAATTGTTTGTCAATTTCTGCACAAAAAAGGGGGGGCTGGGATTTTGATAAGGGTTTCATTGAATCTCTAGATCAATTTGGCAAGTATTGCCCTCTAAACAAAATTAAGTCTTCTAATCCATGAACACGGGTGTCTTTCCATTTAGGTCTTCTTTAATTTCTTTCAGCAAAGTCTTGTAGATTTTAGAATACATGTTTTATACTTATTTCCATATTTTGTATGTTTTTCTACATATTTTATTATTTACATGGCATTGTAAATGAAATTGTTTTCTTATTTTAATTTGTGGATTGTTCATTGCTAGTGTATAGAAATACTATTGGTTTTTGCATATTGATATTATATACTGAAACCTTTCTGAACTCATTCGTTAGGTCTAATTTTTTTAATGGGTTTCTCAGGATTTTCTATATGTAAGATCATGTCATTTGCAAATGAAGATAGTTTTACTTCTTTCTTTCTAATCTGGATTTTGTTTTCTCTTTATTGTCTAATTGCCCTGGCTAGAATCTTCAGTACAACCTTTAATAGAAAAGGCAAGATTGGAGATCTTTTTATTTTTCATGATCTTAGGGAAAACCATTCAGTCTTTTGTCATTAAATATAATGTCAGTTATAAGGATTTTTTTTTTACAAATACTCTGTCAGGTTAAGGAAGTCTCCTTCCATTTCTAGTTTCTTGAATATTTTTATCTGTGAAAGAATGTTGGCTTTTGTCCAATAATTTTCTACATCTAATAAAGTGATCATGTAGTTTTTGTCTTTTATTCTATTGATACGGTATATTCCATTAATTGATTTTCAATCGTTAAACTGATCTTCCTTTCCTAGAATGAATCCTACTTGGTCAGATTTGGATTGCTAATTTTTCACTGAAATTTTTTGTGCCTATATTCAATGGAGATACTTGTCCATAGTGTGTTTGGGTTTTTTCCTTGTGATGTCTCTGTCTAGCTTATTATATTAGGGTGATATTGGCCTCATAGAACAGGTTGGGAAGTTTTCCTTCCTATTCTATTTTTTGGAAAAGTTTACCAAGAATTGGTATTAATTCTTTAAATGTTTGATACAACTCACCAGTGAAGCCCTCTGGGGCTGGACTCTTCTTAGTGGAAATATTTTTTAATTACTAATTTAACCTCATTATCTTTTACAGTTCTATTCAGATTGTCTATTGTTTCTTGAATCAGTTTCATTAATTTGTATCTTTCTAGGAATATGTACATTTCAACTAAGTCATCTAATTTGTTGAGATATACTTGGTCACAGTATTCCCTTATAATCCTTTTTGTTTCTTTAAAGTTGATAACAATAGTCCCTCTTTCATTCTTTATTTAGTAATTTGTGTCTTCTCTCTTTTATCTTGGTCAGTCTTGCTAGAGATTTTTCAATGCTGATGATCTCTTTAAAGACCCAATTTTTTGTTTCATTGTTTTCTCCTTTATTTTCTATTTGCCATTTCATTTTTCTCTGCCTTAGTCTTTATTTTTCTTTCCTTCTGCTAGTTTTGGATATAGTTTACCAGGCTTTTCTACTTCCTTAAGGTGTAAAGTTAGATTACTGATTTGGGATCTCTCTATTTTTGTAATGTAGGTCACTCAAGATATAAATTTTGCTAGTCCAAGTGCCATGGTGTTTACAACTAATTCATCACAACCAGTTACAGATTTCTTTGTTCCCACTTTTTTCCCACTCCCATTGCTTCACTTGACCAGCCTAAAATAAAAAAAAAAAAAAAGTTCTCTCAAGGTACTGCTTTAGCTGCATCCTGTAATCCTTGGTATACTGTGTTCCATTCATCTCAAAATATTTTCTAATTTCCATTCGTTATTTAGGAGTGTGTTGTTTAATGTCTATGTGTTTGTGAATTTCCCAAATTTCCTTCTGTTATTAATTTCTAATTTCATTCCACTGTGTTCACAAAACATATTCTGTATGATTTAACTCCTTTTAAATTTTTGTAGTTTGTTTTATGGCCTTGCATGTGGTCTACCTTGAAAAATGTTTCATATACACTTAGGAAAAACATATATTCACTGTTGTTGAGTAGAGTGCTCTACAGATGTCTATTGGTGTAGCTGGTTTATGATGTTCAACTATTCTATTTCACTATTGATCTTCTTATGAGTTGTTCTATCCATTATTGAAAGTGGGGAATTGATGTCTCCAACTATTATTGTTGGACTGCCAATTTCTTCTTTCAGTTCTGTCAGTAGTATTTGTTATATCTTCCTGATTGTCTGACTCCTTTATCTTTATAAAATGTCCATCTATATCTCTAGTAAAATGTTTTGTTTTAAAATCTGTTTTGTCTGATATTAATATAGCTACTCCAACTTTCTCGTGGTTGCTGTTTGCATGATATATATTTTTCCACCCTTTTACTTTCAGCATAATTGTATTTTGTATCTAAAGTGTAATGTCTGCACAAAGTATATACTTGGATCTTGTTTTATATCTAGTCTGACAATCTCTGCTATTTGTTTCTATTGTTTAATACATTTGGATTTAATATTATTACTGATATGATTGAATTTACACTTTCCTTTTTTTGTCTTTTTAAGTGTAACATTATTTTATTTTTTTATTTCAAAATCGTAAGGGGGTACAAATGTTTCTGTTACATGGATACATTGCATAATGCTGAAGTCAAGCCTTTTAATGTGTTCATCATCAGAATAGTGTTCATTGTAACTGATAGGTAAGTTTTTATTCATTACCCCCCCTACCCTCTCCAATTCTTGATTTCCAATGTCTTTTACATCTCCTCATCCTCATGTGTGCCCATCATTTAGCTCTCACTTATTAGTGAGAACATGTGGTGCTTGTCTTTCCATTCCTGAGATACTTCATTTAGGATGATAGTCTCCAGTTCCATCCAAATGGCTGGAAAAGACATTGTTTCATTCCTTTTTACGGTTGAGTAGTACTCTGTGGTGTGAGTGTGCGTGTGTGTGTGTGTTTATGTATATGTCTCTCACATTTTCTTTATCTACTAGTGAGTTGATGGGCACTTAGGTTGATTCCACATCTTTGCAATAGTGAATTGTGCTGCCATAAACATTCAAGTGGAAGAGTCTTTTTGATAAAATGACTTCTTTTCCTTTGGGTAGATACCCAGTAGTGGGATTGCTGGATCAAATGATGAGTCTACTTTTATTCCTTTGAAGAATCTCCATACTGTTTTCCATAGAGGTTATGCTAATCAGCAGTCTCATCAACAGTGTATACACGTTCCTTTTTCTCTGCATCCATGCAAGCCTCCGTTGTTTTTTACTTTTAGTAATGGTGATTATGACAGGGGTAAGGTGCTATCTCATTGTGGTTTTACTTTGCATTTCCCTGATGATTAGTGATGCTAAGCATTTTTTCATATATTTATTGGCCATTTGTCTATCTTCTTTTGAAAAACTTCTGTTCATGTATTTTGTCCCCTTTTTGATGGGGTTGTTTGTTTTTTCTTGCTTATTCATTTGAGTTCTTTGTAGATTCTGGATATTAGGCCCTTTGTTGGATACATAGTTTGTGAATATTTTCTCCCATCCTATAAGTTATCTATTTATTCTGTTGATTGTTTCCTTTGCTATGCAGAAGCTTTATTATTTAATTAAGTCCCACTTATTTATTTTTGTTGTTGCTATATTTGCCTTTGGGGTCTTAGTCATAAATCCTTTGCCAAGAAGGCATGCCTAGATGTCTAGAAGAGTTTTTCTTACATTTTCTTCTAGAATTTTTATGATTTCATGCCTTTCATTTAAGTTTTTTATTTATCTTGAATTAATTTTTATATAGGGTGAGAGATAGACATCCTGTTTCATTCTTCTGCTTGTGACTACCCAATTTTCCTAACAACATGTATTTATTGAATAGGGCTTCTTTTCCTCAGCGTATGTCATTGTCTGCTTTGTCAAAGATCAGTTTGTTGTAGGAACATGGTTTTATTTCTGAGTTCTCTTTTTTATTCCATTGGTCTATGTCTCTATTTTTATACCAGTGGTATGCTGTTTTCATTACTATAGCCTTGTAGTATAATTTGAAGTCAGGTAATTTGATGCCTCCAGATTTGTTCCTTTTATTCAAAATTGCATTGGCTATTTGGGCTTTTTTTTTTTGGTTACAAATGAAACTTAGAATTATTTTTTCTAGATCTGCAAAATATGATGTCGGTATTTTGATGAAGATTGCATTGAATCTATATATCACTTTGGGCAATACAGACATTTTAACAATGTTGATATTACCAATCCATGAGCATAGGAGATTTTTCTATTTGTGTCATCCATGATTTTTTTCATCAGTGTTTTGTAGTTCTCCTTGTAGAGATCTTTCACTTCCCCATTGGTTATGCATATTCCTAAGCATTTTATTTTCTTCATAGCTATTTTATTTATTTATTTATTTTATTTTTAATTTTTTGAGACAGAGTCTCACTCTGTTGCCCAGGCTAGAGTGCCATGGTATCAGCCTAGCTCACAACAACCTCAAACTCCTGCGCTCAAGTGATCCTTCTGCCTCAGCCTCTCGAGTAGCTGGGACTACAGGCATGCGCCACCATGCCCAGCTAATTTTTTTCTATATATTTTTAGTTGGCCAATTAATTTCTTTCTATTTTTCATAGAGATGGGGGTCTCACTTTTGCTCAGGCTGGTTTCCAACTCCTGACCTTGAATGATCCTCCTGCTTCAGCCTCCCAGAGTGCTAGGATTATAGGCGTGAGCCACCGCACCCAGCCTATTTTCTTTGTAGCTATTTTAAATGGTATTGAGTCCTTGATTTGACTTTCAGCTTGACTGTAATTAGTATATAGAAATGCTACTGATTTGCATACAATGATTTTATAACCTGAGACTTTGCTGAATTCATTTATCAATTCTAGGATTTTTTTGGTGGAGTCTTCAGGGTTTTCTAAATACAAGATCATATCATCAGCAAATAGGGATAGTTTGACCTCCTCTTTCCTGATTTGGACACCTTTTTTTTCTTCCTCTTGCCTGATTGCTCTAGCTAGGACTTCTAGCACTACGTGGAATAGAAGTGGTGACAGTGGGCATCCTTGTCTTGTTCCACTTCTTAAGAGGAAATACTTTCAATTTTTCTTCATTCAGTATAATGTTGGCTGGAGGTTTGTAGTATATGGCTTTTATAATTTTGAGGTATGTTCCTCTTATGCCTAGTTTGTTGAGGGTTTTTATCATGAAAGGGTGCTGGATTTTATCACATGCTTTTTCTGAATCTTTTGAGATGATCACATGGTTTTTGTTTTTGCTTCTTTTTATGCGGTGAATCACATTTATTGATTCATGTATATTGAACTATCCTTGCATCCCTCAGATGAAACCCACTTGATTATGGCAAATTATCTTTTAACATGCTGTTGAATTCAGTTTGCTAGTATTTTGTTGAGGATTTCTGCATCTATGTTAATAATGGATATTGTTCTGTAGTTTTGTTTTTTGGTGTTGTTGTTGTCATGTCCTTTCCTTGCTTTGGGATCAAGGTGATACTGCCTTCATAAAATAAGTTAGGGAGGATTCCCTCCTTCTGATGTTATGTAATAATTTCTGTAGGACAGATAACAGTTGTTTTGTTTTGTTTTGTTTTGTTTTGTTTTGTTTTTGTAGGTCTGGTAGAATTTGGCTGTGAATTCATCTGGTCCAGGGCTTTTTTTGTTTGTTTGTTTGGAGGTTTTTTATTACTGCTTCAATTTTGCTACTCATTATTGGTCTGTTCAGGATTTCTATTTTTTTCTGATTCAGGCTTGGGAGCTTATTTTATGTGTTTCCAGGAATTCATTCATTTCCTCTAGGTTTTCTAGGTTGTGTTCATAGAGGTTTTCATAGTATTCACAGATAGTATTTTGTATTTCTGTGCTATCAGTTGTAATGTCTCCTTTTCCATTTCTGATTGAGCTTATTTGAGTGCTTCCTCTTCTATCTCTGGTTAGTCTGGCTAGTGGTCTATCAATTTTTTTATCTTTTGTAAGTACCAACTTTTTGTTTTATTGATCCTTTGTATTGTTTATTGAGTTTCTATTTCATTTAGTTCTGCCTTGAGCTTTGTTATTTCCTTTTGCCTGCTGGCTTTGGGTTTGGTTTGTTCTTTTTCTAGTTCCTTGAGATGTGACATTAGGTTGTTAATTTGTGACTTTTCTTTTTGATGTAAGCATTTATGAATTTTCTCCTTAGCACTGTTTTTTCTGTATCCCATAGATTTTGAAATGTGTCTCCTTTGTCATTCAGTTTAAGGAATCTTTTGATTTTCATCTTAATTTTATCATTGACCCAAGGATCACTCATCAGTAGGTTGTTTAATTTCCACGACTTTGTATGGATTTGAGTTTTCTCTAGGAATTGATTTCTAGTTTTATTCCACTGTGGTCTGAGAAAACACATGGTATGATTGTGATTTTTCTGAATTTGCTGAGATTTGCTTTGTGGCCTAAGATGTGATCAGTTTTAGGAAATGTTTCATGTGCTGATGAGAAGAATTTATATTCTATAGTTTTGGGGTAGAAGGTTCTGTAAATGTTTAATAAGTTCATTTGTTCTAATGTCCCATTTAAGTCCAGTGTTTCTTTGTTGATTTCCTGCTTTGATGATATGTCTAGTTTTGTCAGTGGAGTGTTGAAGTCCTCAGCAATTAAGATGCTACTGTTTATTTCTTTGCTTAGATCGAGTAGAATTTGTTTTATGACTCTGAGAGCTCCTGTGTTAGGTGCATATATATTTAGGATTATTACATCTTCTTGCTGAATTGTTCTTTTTACCATTATATAATGACCATCTTTGTCCTTTTTTTACCATTGTTGATTTAAAATCTATTTTATCTGATATGAGAATGGCTATACCTGTTTGCATTTGGTTTCCATTTGTATGGAATATGTTTTTCCATGCCTTTACCTTGAGTCTGTATGAATCCTTGCGAGTTAAATGGGTTTCTTGGAGACAGCATATACTTGGATTGTGTTTTTTGATCCATTAACTCCGTCTATGTCCTTTAAGTGGGACGTTAAGATGGTTTATGTCCAATTTTAATATTGATATGAGATACATTTCTGTTCATCATGTTGAATGACACTTTGTTGTTTTGATTTTCCTCTTGTGCTACTGATTTATAAAAGCTATGAGCTTTAACTTTTGGGTGTTTTTACACTGGTGGATATCTACCATTCTGTTCCACGTATAGAGCACTTTGAGCATTTTCTATAGGAGAGGTCTAGTATACACTGCTATTGTACTTCTTATTTTCCATAGGTCTTAAGCTTTTTTATTCCACTGTTCCTCCCTCTATTCCTCTTACATTCAGTAAATACTGTCTAGCATAACATTTAATTGTTTAGCATTTTTTAGGATTTTTCTTAAGTGCTTGCTCTAGGGCTCATCATATATACATCTTAACTTACCAGAACCTACTTTAAATTTATACTAAAAATTCAGTGAGATATAGAAATATTACTTCTCTGTAGCTCTATTTCTTCTTCCCCTTTTTTTGTTCTACTATTGTTATACATAGTATATTTTTGTATATTATAAACCTAAAAATAATTGTAATATTACCTTATATAATTTTATGTCCTTTAAAGATGTCAAGAAAATAAACAAGAGCAAGTATATATTTATAGAGTTTATTATATACAGTATAATATTATATAACTTTTTTATTTACCATTTCTGGTTCTTTTCATTTGTTCCTATGATTTTAGTTACCATAGTTATCATTTTATACAACTTTGCTCCCACTCATTTCCTTTATGCTATTATTGTCCAATATATTACATTTCTATGTTATTGGCTGAACAATACAGAGACAGACAGATAGAATTTTTTTTAATTAGTTAAGTGAAGAAAGAAGAAGAAACACATTTATAATATCTTTTATAATTCCCTACATAGTTATTTTTACCTTTCTCTGCACTCTGGTTTCTCATGCAGAATCAAAGTATTGTCTGGGGTCACTTGCTTTCAACCTTAACTTCCTTTAGCATTGCTTTTAAGATGTGTCTGCTAGCAATGGGGTTTTTTTTAAATCTATAAATGTCTTTATTTCACCTTCACTTTTAAAGATAGTTTTGCTAGATATAATTTTTTTTACTAGTAGGATCAACTAAGGATATAATATTTTTAGTTGACTGCTTTTCTTTCAGCACTTTGAGTATGTCATCCACTGCCTCCCAGATTCAACTGTTTCTGATGAGAAATCGGCTGTTAACTAATTGGGACTCCCTTGTACATGATGAGTTATTTTTCTCTTGCTGCTTTCAAGATTTTCAGTTTGTCTTCAGTTTTCAATGTTTTGGCTATACAGTAAGCCTTTCACATTTATGGGTTCCACAGGACTGACTGCAGAACTTGAGCATCCATAGATTTTCATACCACAAGGGGTCCTAGAACAAATCCCCTGCAGATACCAAGAGATGACTGTAATGTGTGTTGGTGTGGTTCTGTCTATTTATCTTATTTGAAGTTTGTTGAGCTTCTTGAATGTGTAAATTTATCTTTTTCATCAAATTTGAAAATTTCAGGAATTTCTTCAAATTATTATTCTCTACTCCTTTCTCTCTTGCCTCTCCATTTGGTATTCCCATTTTATATATGTTGGTGTACTTAATGCTGCCTCACATTTCTCTGATGTCATTTCGTTATTATTCATTCTTTTTGCTCTGGGCTCCAGTATTCTTGGCCGGCCTAGAGTACAGACTCTGCAACATGGAGCTAGTAAGTGGAGAATAAGAAAGTTCAGCAGCTTGCTTCTCCAAGGAAGAAACTATAGCCCTACACTGGAGCTGGCTGGGGCTGGAGGGGAGTGGAAACTCTGTCTTCTTGCCCACACCCACCTGGAATATAGTTATCATTACTGAGCTGGAGTTGGGGTGGAGGTCATGACTCAAATGTCACAGACTATCCCTATTCTTATAGAAATTTAGCAGATTTTCTTAAATAAATGTTTCTCCATTTGCTGTATGCCCTTAGGAAATTTCCAGAAACTTTTTTTAAATGTTCACCAGTTAAAGAAGTGTTTAGCTGAGGAGAAGATCAGTGGAGCTCCTCACACTGCCATTCTAGAAGTGTTCCTTCTATATTTCTTTAAAAGATGAGATTTGCCTCAGGTCAGGACCCAAGAGAGACCGTTATAAGGAACTCTGCTAAACCAGGAGATTCAAAGAGGAACCTAAAGTTGGAAGCTGTCAGGACTGACTTGCAGGGTCGTGAAGACTGTGCACTCTGCTTTCCAAGCCATGTGCCCCTGTGACTGTGTCAATCTAGAAGAAGTGGCACATTTTTCTAATGTGCACAGGAAGAGGGGCACTTTTTCTAATTCACACAAATGCACCAATGTACTTTCACAGCCCAGAAGAGACTCCAGTTGATGGGTTATGTAGGATGAGTCAACCATCCAGACCAGTGATTCCCAATGTTGGCTGCTCATTAGGATTACTTAGGGAGCTGTTGAAAAATACCAATGCTAGGGTCCCACCTAGACCAATTAAATCAGACTCTCTTGGGATGGGGCCCAGCTATCAGTATTCTTAACAGCTCCTCAGCGGATTCTAATGTACAGTCAGGATTGAAAACCACTGATCTAGAGCCTGGATCCAGGGGAATGGGATTCTTTGAACCGAAATTCCTCAAGAGGATATGAGCTGACAATGGAATTCCCATGCTAGTGGCAGTAAAATGCTGTAAGTAAATAGTGAGTAAATTGGCAGAGCAAAGTAAGTCAAATTACTGTAAGTAATTTCTGTCCTGAAAGAAATTGCTAAAGTTGTCCCCAAGTAATAAGAAAAACAGGCAATGACACTGTAAACACAGTTTCCACACACCCCAACTGCCAGTCCTAATTGATATGGTTCACCCATGCCTGGTCTATTACTTCTCCTGTGTCCTGATGATGCCTATGGTGGCAGGCCCTGCTCACTCCTTTGGCCACACTCTACTCCACGCTATTCTTGGCATAGATGAGACTCGAGGCTATCTCTATAGAGGCAATAGTCAATTCCCAAAAGCCTGTCTCCCAGTGGCAGGTTGTTGTCCTTTAACAAAAGAGACTCTACTTAGTTCCCAGAATGTTCTGCCCAAAAAAATACTCTATTGTATAGAAAGAAATCACTGATGATGAGAGAATTTATAAAATGTCACAGGGATTCTCTAGGTCACTTGCTGACCCCCCCTTGTTATGTAAATGCTCAGGCTTGCAAGAAGTCCTCTGTATGCCTGTATGCTCCATAAATGTCCTTTTGTTCCCTTCTTTCTTTGAGAGACCCTATGACTTGCCCCACAGCATCATAGCATGGTAAAACCTAAAAGTTTAGTATAGATTTTCTAAACAAAAGAAGGAATACCCATGGCTTATGTGACCCACTCCCTCATCCTTTATACAAATATCTGTGGTTGATTCACAGGGCCCTTTGCTAGGGAACTCTAGGCAGCCACTCCAGAGTTGAAATACGAGTAGAAACTTATTTACTACCTCTGAATCAAACCAAAGAAAACTTGGTAGAGTAGAACAGTTTGACCAAGAATCAGACTTAGTTTCAAATTCTAGCCTCACTACTTTAAGCTGTTGACTTTAATAAGTTACTCCATCTCTCTCAGTCTTACTAGCAAAAGCAAAAAACTAATACCTACCTGGATTATTGGATTAAACAATCTCAATGATCCACCTCACAGTGTATCAGGTGCTCATACTTCTCTTGTTCAAAACTCTTCCTCTACATGCCTAGGCTTCCTGGCTGGGGACCTGAAAATTAAATGGACAAAAGATAGATTAACAAGATTAACAAATCGAGTTCATTATCATGTGCAATACACATACACATGGAAGAAACTCAGAGACGAGTAATTCGAAGAGGTGATTAGAACCTGGGGACTTATATAGTCCCCCCATCTTAACAAAGAACAATAAATTTGGAGAGACAAATTTATTGTCTTTGACAAAGGATGGGGGTATAGGCTTTTAAGGGCAGCAAACTACGGGAAGGTGAATATGCAGGGGAAACCAATGTAAAATAGGGTTATTTTAGTGAGATTTGTCATGTAGATTCCTCTCAGTGCTGTCCCTGGGCTGATGAGTCTAGAATTGTCCCAGGTGATGAAGAGTCTAACCCTGCTTTTAGGCAAATAGTGGGAGGGCAGGGGGACTTTTTTGGCATCTGCTATTTCTCAATTGTTCTTCATTCAAAATAATATTTATGCCAAAGTGCTACATATTAGGGTAACATATTCTGATCTCCCACATTCCCCACCCCAACATACACATATGTACACATACACACACCCCTTCAGAGGAGAGGAAAAATAAATAAACCCTAAGTGATGAAATGACTTGCTCATTAGTGACACCCTAGTCTGTGACTGAATAAAAGGCACCCAATTATTAAATTAATAATAACAACTTCAACTCAGGATAAAATGGCTTTTAAGAGCTACCTCGATTGGTCTAATGAAAGATATGCTCTTGCAAAATCCCCATGTCATTTTAAATGTCCTGGTGTGTCCCACACAACTTCCCATGCAGAGAAACATAGTGGATGGAGGCCCTTGTGTGGAAAGAGTCTGGACTTTGCAGACTTTACTTGTACAATACAGAGAAAAGCACTGGAATCCCATGCGTGGTGATGGAGCTTCTTGGAAGGAATGTGGGCATTCCGTAAACAATTTTAAAAGACATTTCTCTCAGTGGCTTTGGCACGTCTCCTCTCGTACCTGTCAGAGTGCCTGGCACATAAGGAAGGACCCCAGGAATTCTAAAGTCATCAGGAGAACCGAGCAGATCTGCCTCCCCACCCTCATCTCCTGTCTCACCCTCTGCATTTTTCCATCTCTCCAGACCTCCTGTTTCCTGCATTTTTAAAAAAGGTCTTTCTATTTATTCTAGTGGGAGCCTGCCATGCTATAAAAGAATGGGGAAAATCTCATTAAAATTATATCAAAAGGGAAAAGATGGAAGAGAGCTTGAAATTCCTGCAATCGACACACAATAACCTAATCAACTAGAACACACAGGTTAAATGGAGTCCACCCTATGGTGAGACTAGATGATTAAACCCCCTCCCAGGGAATTGCTACCTTCAGGATACCTAGTGGTAGCCATATTAAAATGCAGCCATGAAAATACCTCACATTTTAGAGCTCTTTTAACCTTCTCGCTTACCTTCACAACTATTTATCCTACCGACTTCTGCACAAAGGCCCAGGGAGGTGAGAAAAGCTATTGCTATTCTCCGGTCTAGAGAGTGAGGGTGAAGGAGGCGGTGTGGTTTCTCCGAGGTCACCTCGTTAGTGGTGGGGTAAATCCGCGCAAAGAGCCCGGACTTGTTTCTTCCCACGCCTTCTCTTATGTAAAATGAGCTCAGGCTGAAAAGAAATCAGATGACTGACCTAAAAATCATACTGTAACCTCCCCCCCTCGGCTTCTTGTTTAAGTTCTACATGAGCCTGAATAAGGGGAGAGAACACAGTGTTTGCTCAAGAATAAAAGTCGTGTTCTGTAAACCCATCTTAGCCTGGAACCACAGGAGTAACAGAGGGATCAGAAACCCACACGCACAGCTACACTGTCAAGAAGCCGAATGAATAAACGTCTTGCTAAATTTGTACTGATTCTTCTCAAAGTTATTAATAACTCATGGTAGTTCTAGTCAGGGCATATTTTCTCAATCAAAGAACATTAAAAGTAGAATGTATGGGGCAGCAGGAAGTTGGCAAACATTTTAGCATTTAAAAAATGCAATTAGGCCGGGCGCGGTGGCTCCCGCCTCTAATCCTAGCACTCTGGGAGGCCGAGGCGGGTGGATAGCTCAAGGGCAGAAGTTCAAAACCAGCCTGAGCAAGAGAGAGACCCCGTCTCTACTAAAAATAGGAAGAAATTAATTGGCCAACTAAAAATATATACAAAAAATTAGCCGGGCATGGTGGTGCATGCCTGTAGTCCCAGCTACTCTGGAGGCTGAGGCAGGAGGATCACTTGAGCCCAGGAGTTTGAGGTTGCTGTGAACTAGGCTGACGCCACGGCACTCTAGCCCAGGCAGCAAGTGAGACTTTGTCTCAAAAAAAAAAATGGAATTAAAAAGGTTGGAAATCACCACTTCAGTCCATTTCTTTGCTGACCCTCCACTCACAGTTCACCAGTTCTGATTTCCATTTCTTCAGGGACCTGCTTTCTGCTTTAAAATGATAGTAAGCTAATATGATAATATAATATGGATTAATAATTTAATGCTTACCATTCCTAGGTAATATATGTGCATTTTTAAATGGGCCTTTTTAGACAACATGCTTTAATCCAAAGCAAACTTCCTAAGCCACCATTCTGTAGCTGAGACCTCTCACCTGAGTCCCAGACCTGTATCTTCTCTGCTTACTAAACATCTCCATTCAAGCCTCCCAGAGCAGTCAAAACTGAGTATGTCCAAAATTGTTCTCCTCTTCTGTTCTTCACCTCAGTCAGTGGCACCACCGATCATCCATTTGTCAAAGCCAGAGACCTGTGAGCTGTGCTAGGTTCTCTACTCCCCAACCCCAGCCATAGCAGGGTCAGTCTACGGAACTCAGTATTTCCCAAGTTGTATTCTATGAGCATCATGCCAGTAGGCAAAATAGTTTTCCTGATCAAATAAGTTTGGGAAACACTGGTTAGACAAAGTTAAACTTTTATGATAAGACTTAACAGCATGTCTAATATGTTGCCCTGAATGACAAACATCCAAAAGTAAAACATACCCATCTAAGTGTTTCCAAAACTCATAGTCTCAGGGAACCTTTATTTTCTTTGCAAAGTATCTTGCAGAATCTATGTATTATAGAACATACTTTGAGAAATATCATGATAAGATATCTTTGAACTGCATCTTGTTATCACAAATTTTCTCATGCAATTTCCGTGATGTAGATGAGTAGTGTTATAACAGTGTACATGTAAGAAAACTGAAATACTCAGACATCACATGACTCGACAGCCAGACATATGAATGAAAATGTTTCTTTGCAAATATTTATTGAGAAATCCTAGTCCAAATGTCACTGGTATTTTGGGGGCACTTGATGAAGTGTGCTTCTGCATAACAGCATGAGAAAGTCAGAAGGGGCGCTCAACAGACAGTTGGCAGGGGCTACTGCTGGGAAGTGTTGTTAACAGTGTGGGTGGGGAGGGGTTCCAGGCTTATTCTCCATGGGTCTGTCTTGTTTGAATTTGTTATAGCAAGCATATGTTACTTTTACAATTTGTTTTCTTGAAAAAGTGAATACAGAAAAAATAACTAAATAAAATGCCTGGTATAGTACAACTTTTTAAAATCCATCTGAAAAAATAAAAATGCAAGAAGAGCCAAGACATTCTTTAAAAAGTAGACAATGTGAGAACTTTTGCTCCTGGTTATTACAATGTACTTAAAGCAGTAGTCATTCATAAAATGAAATAGTGGCATGGGTATATAGACGGACAGATGACCCGACAGAAACTCCACAGATAGAGGCAAAGAGATATTAGCGTGCTCTAACCAACTGAGCTAAGCGGCCATGGCCAAGGTGATGTGAAAATTTAGTGAAAGAGTAAGGCGGCATTTTAAAACAGTGGAGAAAGGTAAACTCAATAAACTTAAGTAAAACAATAGATTAGCTATGTCCCCAATAAATAAGCTTGGATTCTTAACTAATTTCCTACACCAAAATAAATTGCAGATGAATCAAAGATTTAAAAGTCATCTATGAAGCCTGGAAAATAATAAAAGAAAATATGGCAACTATTTTTATAATGCTGGTTTTGAAGGAAGCCTCTTTAAATGTATGTAAAAGCCAGAAATGATAAAATAAGAAACTGTACATCAGACAACAGAAAAATTCTCTAAAGCAAAAAATCATAGAAAGGTGATTAACAAACAACACATAGAAGAAAATGTTTGCAACATATTTGGCAAAGTGCTAGCATGTTGCTACATAAAGCCCCCTTGCAAACCACTAAGAAAAAGAATATCAGTAGACCTAAAAATTATAAGCCCAAATTTTTTTAACTTGACCTTAATTAAAATTAAAGCTAAAATCAGAGATCACATGTTTTTAATAGCAGGGACATTGAGAAAACAAAGCACTGAGAAAGTGTTTAACCTTTTATTCATAAGGATAAGGAAAAAGCATCAACCTATTTAAAGCTCAGACATTTCAAAGAAACTAAGAAGATAAATACTACCCAGATTGGAGTGAAAAATCACAGTGAATTTTCTTTCTTATTATCTTTACACATAATCAGTATTTTGTCGTTATAAAATTGAACCCTGGATAGATCTTTTGCAAGAAGCTCTCCTGTGAGGTTCTACTTTATAAATATTTTATTGTTGTATAACCTCTAACCCTGAGATTAACAAGTATGCTTATTTGCTTGGTATAGGGGGCTTAATTCATTGTTTATTTGCCATATGAAAATTAACTTAAATTAATTCAACAATATAATATTTAACCTACTAATTTTTACGTTACTGATATTACTTTAAATAAGTAAACCCCAGGAAGGAAGAAGAGGAGAAAGACGGGGAGGAAGAGAGAGAGAGAAAGAGAGAAAGTGTGTTCCAATTTTCCTGAAGTTGGAAAACCACCTCTTTTTCTCCTTGCATAAATTACAATACAAGTAAAAAAAGAAATGATAAATATAGCCAAAGCAATGCAGAATTTCAAGCTTTTTTTTTAACAAGCTTTAATACAAAAATTGACCCCAAAGAAACATTGTATCAGTCATGATTGCTTTTGGCTAAAAGCTACAGAAATCTTAACATTATCTAAACAATAAGTGCATTTCATGACTTCAAATGACAAGGAGTCTGATAGGAAATTCTAGAAATTGACTCAGCATCTCACAGATGTCAAATTGCTTAGTCACTATCTCTAAGAGTCTCTTGCAAAATTCACCTCCTTAAAAAACAAACAAAAAACACCTGGGAAGCTTCTCCATCCAGGAAGCCCCCCAGACCCAAAAAGATGAATCATATGTCCCCTCTGTCCCCACTGTACACATTCATTGCAGCACCTGCCCCACTGTCCTGTGATTTTCAGTGTTCCTGACTGCTTCCTCCGTCAGTGACAGTGAAGGGGCTCGTATCTGATTTTCAGCATGAAACAAGTGCCTGGTGCACGGGGAGTCCCTCAGTCATTGTCCTTTGGCTGCCAAATGATGGAGACACCCTAATAAGCAAGTGGGAGGACGTAAGGGAGCCATGCGCTTGGCAGCATCCCTTTGATCCTGCATAGAACCTTGCAACTAAGTGGTGGGACACAAAAAGGACAATAAGGACATTCTAAAATTCCAAAACCAAAGGTAATGTGATCATTCAGAACATAAACTGGCAACCCACACACCACGAGACCAGCACAGAGCACTGTCATTGGCAGGCTGGGCCCAATTCAAGCCCTGAAAAATTGAGCCCAGAGATGCTTCAGCTGCTGGCACCACTTTCCATATCCAAGAGAACGTGTAAAGGATTAGAGCACCTTCCTGCTTCTCTGTCAAGTCCCTTGGGACAGCCCCTCCCCAAATAAATAAGGCTTTCTCTTTTTTATTCCCCTTTCTTCCTCCCCAGTCAGCCCAGAGTCCCTTACTGACCTGTTAGAGGAAATTCTCTTCCCTCCTCATCTCTGCGTGTCACTCGGTGGCATGTCTCTATCATAAGGACGTCGCTCTGCTCAGGATAGATGTAATCCAGATTTCAGCTTTGGAAACATGAAACCCAGAGACCAGAGTCATGGCAGATGGGGAGGGACTGCCAGAGTGAGAAATATGGACAGAGACGTAAACACTGATGCAAAATGATTTTCTACCCCTCTTGTTGTTTTAGTAAATCTGTGCATTCCTGCAAAGGAAACTTATTCTTCCTCCAGGTGCCTCAGCAAACTGGGTCTCTTCCCCAAAATCAAGTCTTTTGGAATAGTAATTCTCTCGAGCAAAATATCCCATGATGTGGGTACTAGCTTCCGCAGGCTCCTGGAGTCCCTCGGATTCTCCCTTCTGCATTTACAGCCCCATCCAGCAGAGGGAGTCTGGCCACAGACAAAACTGAATTTTGGGTCCAGGGAAGCCTTGGACTCCCATCAGTGTCTGGCTTCAAGATCGTAGCCCTGAGATGGCAACTTCCCAGTATGCTCTCTGCCTCCTCAGTTGAGCCTGGGTGGGCACTTGGTGCAGGAGGTGGGGCAATTCTCACCTGATTCTCCCTTCTCATCGGTTAAGAAGCGCCATGCTCTGATCTGTCTCTCCCGTCCCAATACTCCCCCTAACCTACTTAATTTGGTCACTGCCAAGGGTGGTGCTCTATAGTTCACTATGAAAAGTTCACTTTTTTTTCCTACAAGAACAGCAAGAGGAAGGGAATTTGTGTTTTTCCCAAACTCTTGTAAATGTCTTCAAAACATTGCCCTTCTGAGCCTGAGCAGTGTTCAGCAGACTGCAGCTACAGAGTCCCTTCTGCTCCAAGGCACTGTCTCCCTGCCTCAGCAGGGGCCACAGGCCATTGCAGCAAGGTGTGCACCTGTCTGTGTGGGTGTCATTCCACCTGCCCACCCACAATGCCTGAGGAGTGTGAAGGAGTGAAGGGGGTGCCATGCTAAAATATGCTCACATTGGTATATTGATTATTTCAAGTTGAAAACATTGGAGATACTGTAGTTTCGGAAGGGCAAGCTGACCTGTCTCTTTCTGCATGCAGTAAGCCATAGGGACTCCTCTGGGAGGGGCACCCTCTGTGTACCAGGGCCAGAAAATAGCCCTTTATCCCCAGAGACTGCAATATACTGAACAAACATACACAATGAAACAACACCATCTTCCACTAGTTTTACACACACCCCCATATCTCCTAGTGACTTCTTCAGAAATTTACTGCCCTTAGCCAGATTCTCATTGTCTTGTCATTTCTTTTCAAACTTATTGTTCTGTGTCTAAAAAATATTAAAACACCTTGCTTCGGCCACTTCTTTAGACTTCACTCTCTTGTGAAGATCCCCATGTACGTACAAAACTAATAAAATCTGTACGTTTTTCTCTGGTTAATCTGCCTGCTGTCAATTTGGTTTCTAGAACTACCTGAAGAGCCCATGTAAGAGCTGGGAGAGATGGAGGTGGTCTCTGGCTCCCCTATAGGTGTCACAGGGGCTTAACTGCAGGCCCCATGAACCCTGGATCAGGAACTGAGCTGGAGCCATTAAGTTCACTTCTCCCTCCCTTTCTAGAAGATTTTCCTGAAAATCAAATAATTTAATCTCTCTGTCGATTCCAAGGCACCCCCCTTCTGCTGTTTTCCCACCACAATCACTACTCTCCTTTTTCCCTCAGCCACCTTTTCTGGGTCTGTCCCTGGGGGCTAAAGCAGTCTGGACAGTTTTTTACACCCAGTTTCTTCACAGTCCACCTGTATCTCCAAAATCCCTGGTTACTACTGAGTGCCCACGTCAGCTCTACCCACCAGCTCCCTACCAGGGTTGTGGCATTTGCCTCAAAGCAGCTTTCCTCTAGTTTGGGAAGTTATGATCAGTCTCCACTGACTCCCTCAGGTGGCTTAGAAATCCCAGACCTGGCCTCACCCATGGCAGGTACAAATCGTGGTTTATATTATAACTCTTTATTTTCATTAACTCTTTATATATCAACTTCTCAGGTTTCAGTCTGAAATGTCAGCTCTTGGTGTGCTCATGGCCAAAGAATGACACCATGAGGTTTGTTGAGAAGAGAAAGATAAGATTATAAAGCAAGAGCAAGATACAGGTTTACAGGCGGGGCACGGTCAGGCTCACGCTTGTAATCTTAGCACTCTGGGAGGCCGAGGCGGGCGGATCATTTGAGCTCAGGAGTTCAAGACCAGCCTGAGCAAGAGCAAGACCCCGTCTCTACTAAAAAATAGAAAGAAATTAGCTGGACAACTAAAAATATATTGAAAGAATTAGCTGGACATGGTGGCGCGTGCCTGTAGTCCCAGCTACTCGGGAGGCTGAAGCAGGAAGATCGCTTGAGCCCAGGAGTTTGAGGTTGCTGTGAGCTAGACTAACACCACAGCACTCTAGCCTGGGCAACAGAGCCAGACTCTGTCTCAAAAAAAAAAAAAAATAAAGAAGATACAGGTATACAGAGTGTGATACACATACCACAGATGACGACTGAATCCATTGTCGCAGCAAAGGGAGAGCAACGGGAAGGGGCAGAAAAGGACCTAGTTAATGGTCTGCCTCTTGTTTAGAGTGCCCAGATTGGGACCTCCCACATGGTTCAGGGGTCACCTTGGAACCACTTTGATTGGACAGTTGGGAGTTGCATGATCTGAGTCATGCGGGATGTTTAGGTCACTTCTGGACTCTGTGGTATCGGCGCTGTTTGGCTTGTGGGCTAGAGAGTCCTCTGCAATCTTGTGCAGCTGGTGGGCTGAGTTCTGATTGGCAGATTCATAGGGTGTTCCCTCTTCCCCCAGATATGGTAGTCCCTCCCTCAGGAGAGGATTAGGGTGGGCCAGGACCAAGGGGGGGGGCCTGGGGCCCACCCTTGTCCTTCTTCCCAGGTGGGGAAATTGCACCAAGGCAACAGCACCCACATTTATTCCTAGGTGACCCGGAATCCCTCACTATCTACCTAACAAACTCACCTGATTTCTATATTAATACCACATTCTTCTCTACTAGAAGCTCAGGCCCGGTCCATTTGGAATCCCCCCTCTTTACCCAGCGTTGTGTTTAAGTTCTGCAGGGGCCTCACACACTGCTAAAATGTTTGATACCCTTAGGAGGCTGCAGAGTGTCTGTTCCTCATTCCTTCCTGTCCCCTGGGCCCACTGGCTCTCTCCACAGATGCTGCAGCACTTGCAGGGCACAGAGACCCTCTGCTCTTTGGGTGGTCTCTGCAGGCAGGCAGTCTCACCACCGGCCCCTGGCATTGCCGGAGAAGCAGGGCATGGAGCCCATCCCAGCACCCACCACCAGCTCTGCTCCCCTCCCTTCTCCCCCAAATCCTCTCCACTCCCTAGCTCAGGGGAATCTTTTCCTGCTCCGGCTCTCCTCAAACCCTATGCAACCAAACTCTTAACCTGTATCCCAAATCTTCTCAGTTCTCCTTGAGGCTTCCATTTTGGAAACCAGTTACTTCCTTTTTCTCTTGGGCACCTTGTCACACCACTACCTCGAGGCAATGACCTTAGTGGTACTGTTTCACGCAGTGGGGCCATTGAAGGAAGGGGAGAGAGAAGGCATCAGTTAATATTTTCAAACACCATCGCATTTGCGTCTGCTATTACCTAATTTGGAACTGCCTTGTTCTTAAATCTCAGATGACATCAGTGATGAAAAAATGCCTTCCCTGCGGGCTATTTTCCTTCATTCTCAGATCCTGAGCCTTCCTCTTTGTTTATGCCCAGCCTGGAAGTTTGTTTTACACTTTCACCCATAAGCGGGGACCCGTGGTGACAGCAGCCACCTCTGTCTCCGTTATTCCACTCAGGCAATCTTCTGCCTACGGCTCTTTAGACCACTTCACATTTCATTAGGTACTTCATCGGGAAGGGAAGAAAGAAGTGGGGTAGCTCAAAATGACTGCCTCCGTTTGCTGATTTCTTTGTTTTACACCAGAAAGCATTTCTGCAACTCAGTTGGCATATTCAAGCACAGTCAAGAGAAACCCCTCTTGTCAATTCCAATTCCACTCCATTTACTGGCAGGCACAGTCGAATGAGCTGTTTAAGTGGGGTTGTTATCAAATGAAATGAATTTGAATTTGCATTACATATTCTGTCAATTTTTTATGGTAACCCATATCAGTGACTTTTCCCCTCTACCTTCCTGAATCATCAAGAGAAAGCAGAAGGAAAAGTAACTCAGCACTTTTTGCAAGACCTGATGGTGATTACTGCTTACTGTGCTGAACGGATCTTCATTAAGAGCCCCAAAGCCGGGTTTCTTACTGCAGCCTTTCAGACCTTAGAAGATCTTTGGGTCTAGGGCCACCGCTCTATGGAGCTAGAAGGGACCAAGTGTGATTTGAGAGGCCCCACCAGGTGCCACCTATTCTGCCCTCCTGAAATCCCTAATATTGAAGTCACTTTTTAGGCTGCTTTCATAAGTTGTCTTAATTAGTCATGATCTGAGTGATTCTTTGGGGTTTTGGACATGGCCCCTTAAAGATCACTGTTAGAATGTATTTTTGTGGCCTGCTTGCCATGAGGGGTCTCCCCTAATTTTCTCCCATTATCATCACTGAGAAAGGCTCAGAGAATCTGGCCCTTCAAGGAAAATTCCTATAAAAATAACCTCAGGATGCGGTGGCTCACGCCTGTAATCCTAGCACTCTGGGAGGCCGAGGCGGGTGGATTGCTCAAGGTCAGGAATTCGAAACCAGCCTGAGCAAGAGTGAGACCCCGTCTCTACTGAAAAATAGAAAGAAATTAATTGGCCAACTAAAAATATATACAAAAAATTAGCCAGGCATGGTGGTGCATACCTGTAGTCCCAGCTACTTGGGAGGCTGAGGCAGGAGGATCGCTGAGCTCAGGAGTTTGAGGTTGCTGTGAGCTAGGCTGACGCCACGGCACTCTAGCCTGGGCAACAGAGTGAGACTCTGTCTCAAAAAAAAAAAAAAAAAAAAAAAAAAAAAACCTCAGGATTATGCCCTTATTGATAAAAGGATAGGGCTTGACTATCCATTATTAAATAACCTATTAAGTTCATACACAGACTCCAAAAAACGTACAAAGCAGTCCCTTAGCTTAGAAAACAAATGAAATGTCTGAGTCTTCAATTAAACCTTAGAGGCTAACCACAAAAGAATTAAGTTACGCACCACTCATTCCAGGGCTGGAGCTAATCCCATATTCTTGAACCGGTCGTCTCTTGATTTAGTCCATTCCAATACCACTCATTTCCACCAAAGTTTATGCAGGTATGTTAGTGACTTTCTTAAGTTGTTTTTTTTAAATAAGGAATAGCTATATTGGAAAATTGGCATATCATTAAAAAACACGTAATGAAATTATAAAGAACTGATATGGTAGCTAAAAGTAGCTTACAGAATAAAAGCCTTGAGAAAAGGAACACAAACAAAATTAAAGGGCTGCATTTGAGGGTCCTTTAATTGCCTGATAATTGGGAGTCAAAGCAGAATCTATTTGGAATCCACAAGGTCTATTAGGAATCCAGAGGACCAAAATTAGGAAAAGAAATCAGATTTTAATTGTAAACAGAAGACTAATCATTAGCTGTTCCCTTTCCCTAGAGTAAGCCATGGATAGTTGCCTGACATTTTACATTTCACTTCAAGTACAAAAAAAATTACACAGTGGCTTACTCATTAGCAGGTTTTGCTGTATTAGTGGCCATCAGAAACGTAGCTGAAGTCCAAAATGAAAACACGTCTTCTCAGTTCCTCCATAATAGCGTGCTCTCGAAATTGTCCGGTAGCTGCTCCAGGTCTACAACTGCAGACGGAGGACTCCACCTGCAGATGTGCATCAGAGCTCACCTATGGCTTCATATCAAATCACAGACCAATCACATGTGCATGGAAAATACAGTTCACCCAAAGACTTTTACAAATGTATCTCACTCCTAAGAGGCAAACAACTCTGTGCAAGAGCCGTCATGTTCGTGTGACAGAGGTAAATTAGGGCAGCATAAGCCACAATTACATATATCTATATCAGGAAAGGATCAAATGATCCTGATTGGTAACATCTTTTAATAACCATGCTTCTTACAAAGAAGTCAAATATGAATTTTAATACTTATTCTAATTATATTATATTTAACTGTATTAGGGCTTCATTGGCCAAATACATTAGAGTAACCCGTTGATGAGTTAGAAATGACAAATTATTACAGACATTGTTGAAATGACAGATGATACAAAAGTCCCCTTTTATCTGCAGTTTCACTTGCCAAAATTTCAGTTACCATGATCAAATGTGGTCCAAAAATACTACATCACTACTCTTGCACTTTGGGGCCTCTATTGAGTAAAATAAGGGTCCCTTGAACACAAGCACTGCAATACAGGGACAGCCAATCTGAACCCAGACAGCTACTCAGTGACTAATGGGTGGATAGTATACACAATGCGGAGACACTGGACAAAGGGATGATTCACATTTTGGGCAACACAGAGCCAAATGGTGAGAGATTTCATCAGGCTACTCATAATGGCACACACTTGAAAACTCTGTGAACTATTTATTTTGGGAATTTTCCATTTATGTCCCCCTAGCTACATTATTCACCTCACTTCATCTCATCCTGTAGGCATTTTGTCATCTCACGTCATCAAGAAGAAGAAGGGTGAGCACAGTGCAATAAGACATTTTGAATGAGAAACCATAACATAACTCTCAGTATACTGTTATAATTATCTTATTTTATTATTGTTGTTAATCTCTTATTGTACCTTATTTATAAATCAAACTTTGTTGTAGGTATATATGTATAGGAAAAATCATAGTACAGGTTGAGTAGCCCTAATCCAAAAATCCAAAATCCAAATGCTGTAAAATTTGAAACTTTGTGAGCACCAATATGACACTGAAGGAAAATGCTCCTTGGGGCATTTTGGATTTCAGATGAGGGATGCTGAACTGGTAAGTATAATGCAAATATTCCAAAATAAAAAAAAATCCAAAATCCAAAACACTTCTGGTCCCAAGCATTTCAGATAAGGGGTACTCAACCTGTGTATATAGGATTTGGTACTATTCATGGCTTCAGGCATCCAGTGGGGGTCTTGGAACGTATCCCCCTCAGATAAGGAGGGGCTACTATATTGAAAATCAACATTATTTGATTTTACTTTGATACCTTGCAATTCCTTTGTAACATACATATACTAATCTGCTCTGTGCATGTTCTAGGAACATTTCTATGTTATTTTAAAAAGATGGAAATATCTCTACTTCTTTATTTCAGTTTAGTAAATATTAAATTATTTGCTAAGTAGAGTTTTTTACCTTTTTGTTTGGGCATAAAGTTCATATCCCACAGGCTCCATGTTACCTAGTTTTAAAAAGACTGTACTAAGTCTTTTGTCCATTTTGGCACCTGGTATGGATAAGGTACTGTGACGGGCATTGGGAAGACTATAAAATGTATGAAGTAGCATAGGACTAATATAACAAAACAAGTGCCACGTGAGCTCATAGGAGGAGAGATGGCTTCCAGGGCAAGAATCAAGAAAGACTTCACGGAAGTGATGGAATAAGAACCAGGCCAAGAAGAGGGAGAAGAATTCTGTTAGATAGCTGAGCAGATATTCCATTAATTTATTCAGTGTATATTTCTTGAGCCATAACTTGTGCTGAAAAATGTTATAGGAGAAGGTGCAGAGGCAGACACACTCAAGAACGTTGGCAAAATACCAGCAGACTGGCTAAATTCAACGCAGCACAGTTACAGGGCTGTGGTGAGAAATATGGCTGTCAAGATACTTTGGGCTGACTCACAAACGGCCGTGAACATCAGCTTAAGGAGTTTAGACTTCACTTCTGGGCAAAATGAAGCCATTTGAAGTTTATAGCCAGTGAGGGGTCACTAGAGTGACAAGAGCATAAGATCAAAAAGAACACACCAGAGAGTACAAAATTTAAGGAGTAGACAGTGGCCAGAAACGTAGAACTGGGAGAAAAATGGTGTCTCAGGCACCCAGAAAGTAGAGTTTCATGAAATGTGGAGTGAACAACAGCACCATACGCTACAGAGAGGTACGTGGGATGGAAACTGAAAATGAGCAATTGGGAACATGTGATAAACCAAATGTGAGCAGTTCAGTAGTTTTGAGAGAGCAAAAGCCAGAGTGTTGTCAATTTCAAAGCATAAGAGGCAGCAAGGAGACTAAAGCCAGGGCAGAAGACTCTTTCAAAAAATAGAGCCATAATGGGCTATAGCAAGTGATGACCGTATCTTGTCCAAGGAAAGAATTTTTTAAGATAGTGGAGATCTGGAAGTATTTATGTCTTACGGAAGGAGCCAGAGGAAGAGGAAAAGTTTAAGAGAAAGCAAAAAAATAAAAATAAAAATAAAAAATAAATCAGCTGATAGAGTAATAATATATAATCTAGAAAGTCCTGTATAAGAAGCAGTAAGTAGAGAAGAAACGCTTGGTTTTCCAGCACTCCTAAAACACACCATCACAGAGTACAGGTATATCCATGTGTTGAAAAGAAAAAAGACAAATAAAACAGAAATTGGAAACAGTAATCAAAGCCAGAAATACGGAAAATGAAACACACTTGTCCAGAATACAGTGGTGAGAAACCTGCCTCACAGTGACCTGGAGCACAAGCCAGGATGATGTCTCTGTCCACACCGATGGCCTCTAAGGTGAGTTCTGAGATGGATGCGAGCTCCTTTCGTCAAAGACTGCCACTTGTAGGTGCCCCTTGAGAAGGCTAAGAGGGATTTCCCAGCTGTGGATTGGATGGATTCGGCTACATCAGTGGAGTAGGGAGGCTGAGGAAGGGCGAGTATGTCCCAAAAAAGCAATAAAGGGTGAGCTGTCTCTGTTCACCTACCCTTAGCCAAACAGTATAATTTTTGATGGCATTTTAATTAATAGAGGAGAATTAGTCAGAATGAGCAAAAGCAAAACTTAACACATTATGCAAACGATTTCCAGTAAATTCCTCAAAAAGCGACCCCGTACATTTCACTGAGACAGATGCAATTTTCTGAGATGACGTAAGTTTACTGTTGAATTTCTGGGGTGAGTGGCTTTGAGAAGAGTGCTTGTCCCTAGAAATCTCCAGTTCATACCACTTCCCAAACGGCATCTCCCCATAGACCACTGAGCAAGGTTATATTGTAAAAGACGCAGTCTGAGGAGAGGTCTGCAGAGAGGGCTACAGGCTCTCCAAATTATCACAGGGCCTCTAGGCTTTGCCTGTTAGAAGGTTAATCCTAATTCCTGTAAATGAACCAGATTTGAAAATAGGTGTTTAGGAGCAGAAGCAGCCCCAACGCCACAGCTCGCAGGGCAGCCAGGCGAGCAGCATGTTCAGCCCACCGTTCAATGATAATAGGTTTACCAAGTGAAATCAACGCTAAGTTGGGGGTAGCGGAGAGCATTTTACCCTGTTTGACCTCTTAGGAAAGTCACCCAGTGTGTCCCCGGGGAGCAGGGATGATAGGAGGGAAATGCAGACATGCCCTCTTATCTAGGTTGATGATTCCTTGTTATAGAACCGAAATAGAAAAAACAGTTTCCAATCATTTTTACAACTGTTTTATTTGTTTTTATCTTATGCATTGTAGTGTGTGTCCAGCTCTCCTGCTCACTCTCCACTATTAGGACACAGGGCTGTGTGGTTGAACCTGCAAAAGCTCGAGAGACAGCATCAACTCTTCCAAATTTCTCCCAGCTCACATCCCTGAAGGCACCCTCTGTCCCCACAGAGCACAGATACACACAGACACACCCGGAAATCCCGACAGCTCTTCTCAATGAGAGGCTGGGCCGGACAGACTTGGGTGGACTAAATCATGATTGAGGAGATCTAAAGTTTCACGCTGCTTTACATTGTTTACTTTACCAACCCCCAATTTCTGCTTTTAAAAATGTTTACGTCAATCTGTCTGTGGAAAGAGAAAATTATATGGGTTATTAATTCTGTTTATGCCTTTTTACATAAAGATCATTGGTTTTCAGACCACTGGTTCTGCACACACGTATACACATCACATTTTAGCAGGCTGCATGAGCTCCTTTGCAAATGTTAATGTGCCTTTGTTAATGGGAATTCTTGTAGTGGGTGTACATGTGCACTATATACAGTGTGTAAGCGATGTTTGCTCTTCCGATGCCCATATCATTTTCCAAAATAATATTTTTTCCTAACTGCAAATGGATGTATGTTCATTGTATAAAATTTAGGAAATAAAGGAAAGCACAAAGAAGAAAATTAAATCATTCACAAGCCGCTACCCAGAGATAAACTTTCACTGTTTTGGTGCATACTTTTCCAATGGTTTTCTATGCATAAATACATTTTGATTTTTTTCTTCCAAAATAATATTATACTCTGTATATATTGTTTTGTAAAAAGCCTTTTTCACTGAAACATGTCACACACATTTTTCTATATAAATAAATATTCTTCCAAGCATAATTTTCAAAAAAAATATATAATATGCCATAGGAGGGATGTACCTAGTTAATTAACCATCCCCTATTGTTGGATATTTAAATTGTTTCCAATATTCATTATCATTAGCCAAATCACGTTGAACATCTTTTTATCTTTGCTTAAATCCAGAATTATTTCCTTAAGGTAAAATCTTGTAAGTCAAATTGCTGAGTCATTGGGATTAGGCAATTATTAAGACTGTCTATATATTGTAAAATTGCCTTTCAGAAAGATTACACCAATTTAAATTCCCACCAGCGGTGTATCAAAGTGCCTTTTCCCCCACTTACCAATGGTAGGTTTTCTATTATTTTGACTTTCTGTCTTTTTGGAATAGAGCTTGTTCTGACCATGTTCCCTAAACTAGTAAATGAACAGCATGATTAGAGTTAAACATGTTTCCACAACGTCTTTCATAAACCTATGAAGCAAAACTAGGCACCAACATATTAAACCTGATGACTGAACACTGTTTTCATGTGGCTCCCAGATCCTCACTTGGTATGGCTAATCTTTTCTTTCTCATCCACACGAAATGTTTCTGATCAGATATCTAAATGCTCTTAAGTAAAAATAAAGGCAATTTCAAGCAGTTGAGGATAGAAATTCCAAACGTGATTCTATAAAATGTAATGAGGTCTTGAATTGGAAAACTCTCGGTTGAGGGGAGAGTTCGCTGCGATGTCTGCAATGCTAATGGGAAGATCCAAAGAGTCAACAGCTCAGATCCCTGAACGGACTTCTGAGGAATGAGAGCTGGGGAGAAGCTAGCAGGAATGAACAGAACAGTATCAGAGTAAATAGACTGTACAGATTCCAAGAGATGAGATTGATGAACTCCAGCCTAGTGCTAATATATCCCACCCACATGGTTATATAAATAGAATTATCTTGTGGAAATGCGTATGCTAAAAACAAAAACAAAAAGCTATGTCAGGCCATGGCAGCCAGTTTATTTAATATAATGAACAAACTATCTCCCTAAAAAATCCTCCTAAAACTGGCTCTGAGCCTGGTAGTATAATATAAAATGAGATGGACTGAACACAATTTTTTAACTAGCAATGCTAGTGCATACAAAGTTAAAATCCACACCCAATTTTCTCATCTAAAACAGTCTGAAACTCAATAATGAGTATGAGAGGTAACCCCTAGAAATGGTTGACAAGGAACCCATCACTGTGTGTATGAGGCTACCACCTGGACCTCCTCGTCCACCAAATGACTAAATGAGCCCAGAATGTATAAGGAAAGCTGATACACTGAACTGATCTTTAATTTATTGATTTGCTAGCTCATTGGGGAAAAAAAGCAGTATCTCAATAAATGGCTTGAGTTAAGAAGTTAAGGTCCAAGAAGCAACAGTCAAGAATTGCTGGAATACATTGAGCACATCAAGGTTTGTAGAAAATAAAGTCAAGCGCTCACGGGAGAAAATTGACGTCCGGTAAGGACACGGGAGCATCAGACAACATAAACTTTCAGATCCACAAACTTTAAGATCTATTTTATAACGTCCTTCCTTTTTTCTGCTTTCTTATTTGTACAAAATTAAAAACAAAACCAATAAACGGGAAATTTTCAGATAAACTAATCTAAAAACAGTAAATGGAATGAATAATTTAAAACTCCAGGATCCAGCAAAATTTGGCTTTGTAACTTATGACTTTATGCTTAATTATAATGATCAATTAAAGAAATCTCTGTATGAAAATTAAAAATAGGGAATCCTAAAATGATAAAACTAAAAAGGAAAGTAAAAGAGAACAGGCAATGATGTAAAATTAAAATAATCCTTAATTCTGAAGATGAAAATGGTCCCTGAACATGTTTAAATTACTTCTTGCTCTTGCAGTCTTATATTATCCTTTCATAAGAAGAAATTGTAAAATTTTCCTTTATACCAAGAGAAAATGTTGCTGAAGCACATTTTCTTAGTGTCTAAACTGTGACATATTACTAATTTGGAAATGTGCAAAATTACTTCTTAGTAAACATGGAGAGTTGATTTTGAATAAAACTTAAATTTTATAAATATAGATGTATTATAATATTTTAGATGTTTTGAACAATGAAGAGAAGACAGACCCATAATGTCATTCCT